>VWZW01006798.1:1022955-1072416 GCA_013397115.1 Edolisoma coerulescens | reverse complement strand
TACGGCCACCCGCGTCGCGGGGAACAGCCCCGCTTCCCGCCTACGGTGGCTGACCCTGCCGCCAACGGCAGCAGCCGAGCAAGCGGGGGCAGCTCGGGTGAGGTGCTACAGGAGCACACCGGAGCCTCCCGAGCTCCCGCGGCTTTGTGTCCGTGTTTGTGCGTCCGCCGCCGCCGCCGCTGCCGCTTCCCCTTCCGCTTCCGCTCTCCGGCGCGCGCGTGCTTGAGCGGGTCCCGTCCGGCGGCGCACGTGGCGCCCCCCGCCCGCCGCAGCGATGCTGGTGCTGTTCGAGACCGCCGCCGGCTACGCCATCTTCAAGGTGAGGCGCGGGGCTGCGGGCTCGGGGGTGCGGCGCCTCTCGCCCCGCCGCGCCATGTCCTCGCTCGGTGGGTCGCGGCGCGGGGAGCGGCCGCTGATGTGCGGCGGAGCAGAAGGGAGGGCGAAGGGGAGCGCGTCAGGCCTGCGGTGGGAATTACGGGGAAACATAGGCGGGGGTGAGGGTGAGGGAGGGAGTGAGGGCCCCGCATCCCGTGCGGCGCCTCGGGGAGCGAGCAGGGTCGGGAGTGGGAGCTGAGGGGCCGCGTTGTGAGGGAAGGGCCTGCCGGAGGAGGCTGAGTGTGCTCGGTGGGGGGAAGGGGGGCTCCTCGGTGCCTGCCAAGCATCCCGTGTGGCCCTCATTTCCTCCCCTCTGCCGGCCTGGGTTTGGTAGGAAGTTGTGCGCTCGGTGTCATGCCCCTTTTGGGGCACGGGTGTCTGGGGGCACCCGGCTTTGGGAGTGTTGACCGCTTTCTCTTCCTGGCTGTGCCCTCGTGGCCGCTGTTGCAGCAGAACCCTGCGGATGCGTGAGGGGGCGCGTGGGAGACGCGCGGCGTTCCCGGGCGGGTGTGCGGGGCCGCTGCCCGGGGCCTTCCCAAAAGCGGCGTTGGCGGCGGGCCGCGCGCGGGGAAGGTGCGGGTCCCTGCCGGACTCCCGTGTCCCGACCCCGCTCTCCCAGCGGGAGAAGCAGACCCCTTCCCAGGGCTTTGCCAGCCTCCTCACCGGGTGGCTCAGGGCTGCAGCTTCGTGGGGCTTTGAACAAGCCTAAACTAGAACTGCTACTGTGCCGTGCTCCTCTCAGGCTTTTCTCGTACTCGAGTGTTGATCCCTGAACAGTTCTACCAGCTTGGTCATAGTTTGATCATAACATCTTTATTTTTTTTCTTCTCCAGCTTAGTCTTAGGGTTTAGCTTGTGTGAACATGAGTGTAGGTGCAAAGAGAGCAAGGCTCTGGTTTCTTCTGCCTTTGCCTGCAGCAGCAGTGCACCCTTGCTGCTCTGTGGAGCACTGTATTTTCTTCCTCCGCCCTGAAACCTTTCCCCCTCATTGGGGTGAAGCCGTTCAGTTCAGGCAAAGAGGATTTCAAGACCTACATCTTGAGGAGGAGCCAGAAATACTTCTAAAAGCAGATAGTTTCTGTGCCCCCCTCTCAACACTTATATCTGGGGAACTGATACACGTACAGTAGTCTCCCTGAAGGTTTTGCTCACTGGATGTTAGCACAGAATAGTATGCTGCACCCTCAAAGTTACTAAAAATTAAATCTTTTGAGTAGGCTGAAACCTCTGGTGCAGTGAGCCACCCTTTCAACCTTTCACAGGAGCCAGGAGGGGCTGAAAATAACGAATATTTTAATTTGTGAAAGCGGAGTAGGCATAAAGCAGAGGTAGGAGGAGGGGCATGCAGGGAGGTCTCTGCAGAGGTGCTGCAGTGTTTGCTGCAGGTGTCAGCAGCTGGGGCTGGCTGGGAGGGATGCACAGCGTGGCTGGGGGAGAGGTGAAAGCTTGCTGCTGGCAACGAATGGAAGTAGTATTTTATTAAAGTATGTGTTTTGAGACAAGCTGTGGTTTTCCATGGTGATTCTGTTGGCAGCTGCCAAGACTGGAAACGCTAGAGCCTCAGCCACAGTGCCTGTCTACAAGGAAAAGCTCTCAATCACCCAGCATTCCTTCCCGGGACAGGGCAGCTGTTCAGCTGCAGCCTTGTGTCACTGTTAAACTTGTATGTCATTCTGTATTGAAACGTTCTCTGCAGAGTTTAGCTACTTTTTTTTCCTTTTTAAAGCACTCTCTGAAGTTTGACACTGCTGGGGGTTTGGGGTGTTCTTTGGTTTTTAGTTACTTGAGGGTTGGACAGTTTTTGTGTTTCTGAATTTTGGGGGCAGTTATGGTCACCCACTTCCCTTTTCAGCAGTGACCACAAATGTTTGTTGCCAGCATAACTGCGTTCTGTCTTTAGGCCTTGGTGACCAAGAACTGCCTTCTGGAAGCTGTGTAGCTCTCATGTGTTCCCTTGCAGGTGTTGCTCACATCAGAGGAGCAAATAGTGAGGGCAAATGGGATATAGCCATGTTCAAGATCTTGGAATACTTTCTAGTGAACCTTACTGTCTTGAAGGACAAATTATCCATAGGCAGGTGGTCTTTATATGCTAACAGTCTTGATTTTAGCAGTTTCTATGTCTTTACTTTTCTCTGTGCCCATGTCTGTTTATAGAGGCTGAAAATTCTGTAGGCCTTCTTGTAGGAAAGATGAACTGGGGGAAAGAATCATCGGGCTGAGGAAAGGAAAAGTTGCCCCAAGGTTTTTCTGTGCCTCACAGTCATGTGGGAAGTTAATTATTATGTTTATTTGCTCAGCTACTAATTGAGTTTTAAAAAAGACAACCTCCTTCAACCAGGGTTTAAAAATCTGCCAGGGAGCAAAATTCATAATACCAGGAATGATTTCTGCTCTGAGTTAAATTGCAATTGTGTTGCATTTGCATTGTGGGGACAAAACCACAAGATTTTTGAGTGAGATGTAAAGAACACAGTGTTGTAAAGATCTTGACTATTCCCCTGAGCAGTTTTCTGGGGATTTGCAGTGCACTCTGCATTTTGTGGAATGTATATAGGCTCCAAGCGTTAATCTTGTGCTGTTTAAAAGCTGAGGGGGTTCCCCTGTGTACAGAGATGGGATTAAGCCATTGCTGCCTCTTAGGGAATTCTTGGCTCAGTTGATGACCAAGCTGTGGTGATGACTCCTCTTTACAGGGATGTTCTCTTTCTTGTTTGGGTTCGCTCTGATTAATGAAAATAACTTGGGGAATCACTCCTTTCTGTTAGGCTTCCCAGATGTTATATTTTTCCAAAGCAGTGGCAAATTTGGGTTTGGGTCACTGGGGTTGTGAGAGTCCTGTAGAGGAGGTGGAGCAAGCCCAGTTTTGATAAAGAAGAGGGATTTGCTTTAATGTTCCAGGTCCAGGAGGACCCAGCCATTGTTGAAGAACTTCTGTAATTCAGGTGAAAGTCAAAATGCTGCACTATCGAGTGTCTATTAATAGGGTAAAGCTGCTGAGAGAGAATGGTGAAACCGGAGATCACTGAAGTTGAGTTTGACTCAATCAGTGCTAACTACTGCAAAGTTTGGGTGGATACACTGTAAATGTTTCAGGTCTTGTGGGTCGAAGATTGTTCAAAAGTGAACTAAATTTAGTTGTTCGTTGTGTTATTTTCCTGCAGGTTCTGAATGAGAAAAAGCTCCAAGAAGTTGACAGTCTGTGGAAAGAATTTGAAACTCCTGAAAAAGCAAACAAAATGTAAGCAGCTTTATGTGGGGATAGCAGTGTGGCTTGTGGAAGGACATGGCTGCCTGGAGTTACACACAGCTGAGGTTCAGAATGAAGTATTGATTTTTGGGTTTCAATATTGTAAAAGCTGTAAGCAATGATAATGTGAAGTTAGATACTCTGAGATGCTTACAATGGAATATCAAAGTGAAAGAACTACTTTACAGTATAATTAAGGAGCAGAAGTCATTACCATGTGTCACCAAAGCAAAAAATTGAACAATATTTTAAGGTGATGTGGGTGCTTTGACAGGAACATCCAAGCTTGTAATGCTGGAAGTGTCAGTGAAATGACAGGTTTTTGTGCTCACAGGAAATTCTTTTGGGAAAAATAAAGCTTAATCCCGATGAAACTATGTAAATCACTGTGAACTGAGACCTAGTGTTGTTGCCCATGCCATCAGTGAGCACTAGCACCACTGCTGAGTTGCACAGGGATTGCAGTGTCCACTGATCAAGCTGGGCTTTCTAGCAAATTGCTCTAAGGCTGGAGACAATGATGGATTCCTTCCAAGTCTGCCTGTGTTTTTATTGGAAGATTTCTAACCAGCTTTGATTGTAATGGATGCATCTGAACAAGCTATGCCTTGTGATTCATATTTATCCTGCTGTGTAACAGTACTTAGAGGAGAGGCCAGAATATCCCACATCTGCCTGTTTGTAGTGTGGTTAATCTTGTCCTGGAAACATCATCTTGGCCACTTGTTATACAGGATGTGGCTCTTAATGGGATCTCTACTCTGATAAAGATAATTCCTCTTTTGCCTTTCTGAAAAGGCATCAGTGTAAGCCCGAAGATTCTGTTGGGATCTGCAAATGCTTAACTCAAGCGTTAGGCTTTATCTGTGACCTTGCTTCCTTTGCAGATCCTTGACTCACAAAGAGCAGTGGTTAATCAGAACTGGATTAGTCAAATGCCTGTCCCTGACAAGGAATTTACTGGATTGAGATAGCTTCTTAACTGTAACTATATATCAACACCAGAGACTGTGTGAGGGGAAGAGGGAAGCTGTGCCTAGGGATCTGATACCGTGTGGTTAAACACTGTTCAGATGATTCTTGGCTCTGGTCAGCACTTAGGGCATGAAAGAAATTTTTCTTGTTTGTCTTAAGCTCAGCTCAGAACTTATATTCTACCATCTAATTACAGAGCAGAACTTGAGGATTTGTGGCCAATGAATCAGTTCAAATTTAAAGTCTTTGAAGATGCATTTGGTTGAAAAGCATGTTAAATCTGAGCTGTGCAGGCTCTGCATTCCACAGAGGCAGAACACTTCCTTTTGAAGATGAGTGGGAAGATGCTATCATCAGTCAGTCAGGCTGCAGTGTTGAAATTTAAATGGATGATGTCTGTCTTTAAATATGAACTACAAAGCAAAAAGGGGGGGTTAGGTTTTCTGGTGATGTTGGCCCAAGAAATACCAAATCAAAATTCCTTTTCCTTTATATAATGATTGTGGGACCCAGCTGAAACATCACACCAGACTCAATTGGCCAGTTTAGTGCTCTCATTCCTTTTTGAGGGTCTGGATATTGATCTCTGCTCTCTTGAAGCCTTGGGGAAAAGAGAGGAACTGTAATAGCAGGGGCAGAAGAAAGATAAAATGGTTCTAGCGTGTGGTTTATGTACATTTGTTTACACACTCTGATTTTATTTCTGTAGAGTAAAGCTGAAACACTTTGAAAAATTTCAGGACACAACAGAAGCACTTGCTGGTGAGTGAGTTAACACTGTTATTACAAAAAAATCAAATCCCTGTCATGCTCTAGTTCACTCATTACTTACCTATGTCCGTGCTCTTTTTCTTTTCTTAGCTTTTAAATTGCAGGGTTTTTTTAAGTGAGCTGGTTCTGATGGTTATAAGGTCACCTATCCAGTCTATAGTACAGTAAGGATGTAATAAAGTCTAGTTTTTTCCTTCAGTGCATATTTCCCAAGCAACTTAGAAATCAGCACCGTGTAAGTGGTGACTGATACATGTAGCCTGTCTGTTGTCAATGATGGATTCTTGTTGAAGCTGAATATCACTGATTTGAGTCAACATTTCGTCACTACCACTGAGACAACAGACAGGTATTGGAGAACATTCATTATTACAACCTCCTGGGTTTTGTGGACACACACTATGCCTGTAGTTTTCAGCCTAATAAAAGGTCTGTATTCTCCTTAAACTCAGGAATTTAAGCAAAATGGAAAGCCTTACATTCAATAATTTTTACTAATTCTACACTTAAATGCTTGATGCTGTGGCCTGATTTGAACAGAAGTGGTAGGAATTCTAGGTAATAATTCAGAAATGGTGTGACAATTACTGCTGAATGTGCTGTATGACATCAGTAGGTGAATATTTCAGATCACATAACTAAAGAGCAGTTCTTCATTTTCTGATGCGGTGGGGATAGCTTAAAAAGGAAGCAAAGAAGCAAGAATGGAGACACTCCCATCAAACTGAAATGCAAGTAAAAGAACTGACATTGAAGCTTTTGTACGTTCCTCTCCATGGCATATTTTTTGGATTATGTTGCTTTTGCATAGATTTGGATTCAGTACATGTATAGTTAGGCTGATTAAAAAAAAGTAACAAAAAAATCCAAAACCTTCTACTACTTCGCTTCAAGTTGACTTACCTGGGAAAAAGAGAGGTTCAGACTACCTGTGGCCCATTTACTTTGAAGGGGAGGCTATGTATGTGACTGTTCTAAGTGGGTTAGATGCTATTGACCAGCTTGCAGGGTGGAAAATTACCTGCATTGTAGAAGGGTTGAGAGGAAACTCAGCACAGCACTTACTCTTACATGTCATTAGGTTCTGGAAACCAAAAATCACTGGCTGCTGCTCTGTTACTGTGATGAAGATGTATCAATCCCAGAAGTTCAGTGGAGCACAGAGCTGACCCTTAAAGAGGGTTGTATAAGTGCCAGCTTAAAATGTATTGTGTGGGATTGTAAAGCTTTTACAGGTCTATTAATATTTGAGAATGAAGAACATCCTTTAAAGATTCTCCTGTCTGCATGCTGTATTAAAAGGGTCTGTCTGACTGTCCAGTTTGGCAGCATTCCTGGGGCTTTAGATAGTACATAATCATCACCAGAGGATGCAAATAAGCCATTACTCAATTTAGAATATCATGGTTGCTGCCTAAGGGACCTGGCAAATGGTTGATTAATTAAATGATACACAAAATACTCCCATATAACCTTGCCGTTGGAAATGTTAAACGTGTATCTAAAGCATATGGCATACTGTTTGTAGAGATCCTTAAACAAAATTGGCAAAAATAGAACTGAAAACATATGGAGAAAGGAGAGGCAACTTGGGAGAAGGGTTTTTGATTTAGGCCTTCAGAGGAGGAAGTATATCATTTTCTTCTATTTTGATTTTTAGCTGTTGCACAGTGAAGTAGTGTTGCAGCTCGGACTAGAGCTGCTGGGGGCAGTTTAAATAAATACATGGAATTTAGGAGTAATATTTTTACAGGTTTTAGGATCGGAAAGAAACTGCATCTTTGGTCTTTTTGTTTTGTACAGCATCTACAGCTCTTGTAGAAGGCAAGCTCAGCAAGAACTTGAAGAAGATTCTCAAGAAGATAGTGGCAAAAGATGCCCATGAGCAGTTGGCTGTGGCAGATGCCAAACTTGGAGGTGTCATAAAGGTGATAACTGATTTTGCTGTTTTTCCTTTTGTTTCATGCTACTGAAATGCTATAGTCAGATTCCAGAGATTTTGCAGTTACTGGCAATGGATTATGCTGCCCGTGCTGTGTTTGCAGCACAGAGGATAGTTAATCCTAGTATGTGTACGGGGAAGATGTTGTCTTGAGTACACAGGTGACTGATAGGGTAAGAATGCACTGAGGTGTTCAGGTTTGCTTGATTTCTCTCTTAAATATTGGTTAGAAACCCAGCAGGTTAAAAAATTAATTTCCTAATGATTCACTCCAGAAGAAGTGGGGAGAGGAACCAAACAAAAAACCCAAGCCAGGCAGACACATATTCCTCACTAAGAGATACAGCAGTAGTAGGGTGCTGACTTATTGTCTTGTTGGGAGTGGGCATTGTTGTGCCTTGCTCAGTATGCAGGCAGCTGTGCACACGCCTTGGTCCTTGCGTGCCAGAGGAAGGAGGAGGTTCAGTGGAGGTGGACTGCCTTTTCCAGTGTCTCCTAGGTGTCAAAGACCAGTTTCCCATCTCATGTCTGATTTCTCCCTGTTCCACTGAACTTTTATTCTGACAACATCCTCATGCCGTCTTAGGAGACTCTGTAGGCTGCAAAATGAGGGTTTAATGGTAAAGTGACTAATAGCAAGGACTTTGAACTAATTATTCAGTTATGTTCTCTGAAAAAGACACAAAGCCCCCAACCCTCTACCTCTGAATTTTCTTTCTGTGGCCAAACTGTTTCTAGTAAACTTCAAAATCTTGACTCTTAAGTTGAATGTTCTACATAGCAGATAAAGCATTAATTATAAATCTGGTCTTCAAAGTGGAATACTAACTGTGTGGGGAACTGAGGGTGTCACTACCTTGAGCACCAAAAACGGATGAAACTTGGGTGACCACGGGATTGCGGTGGGAAAACCGGTTATAATGATATAAGGCTGCTGGAAGAAGGACTTCAGAGGAATGTTGTGTTGTGCCTGACTATGGACCATTGATTTCCACCCTGCAGGAGAAGCTGAATTTGAGTTGTATACACAGCCCAATGGTTACAGAGCTGATGAGAGGAATTCGCTCACAGATTGAAGGGCTCATAACAGGCCTCCCTTCTCGAGAGATGGCAGCTATGTGCCTGGGTCTGGCACACAGGTGAGTTCCTACAACAGCTTGTTTCACCCCATGTCTGCCCCACTTTTCTGTCCCTGGCTGTGCTGTGCTGCTTGAAGTGTCTGTAAGCTTGAAGTGTCTCTGTAAGCTGAGATATTTTGTATCTGAAATCTTGTTTTACAAAGGAAGGGCTTTCCAGTTTGCACCCACCCTTTAGGGAAAGGCTTCGTCTTCACCCAAAGTTGAAGCTGGTAGCTTTCTGTTTCATGTTATATACTACAGGATTTCATCTGGAATGTCTCTGGAGCAGTCAAGGGAGTCATTTAAAGCTCTATTGCCATGAAGAGACAAGGTGGAGACCATGATTTGTGCCAGAATAATTACCCATATAATAGATAATGCAAATATTAAAGGCAGGGTTGTTCTTCCCACCTTGTTCTCGCTGCTTTTTAGATTTAGTGGAGTACTACTTAAATACAAAGTTGTTGGATCACCATGGGATCAAGTATCCATTACAAGTAACTTTTTAATCCATATTCTGACATGAGCTTGTCCTGTCACAAGCCATTGGCAAGTTAGAGAAATGCTTTGCTGAAGCTAATTCCTTAAAAATAAGTGTTTGCTTAGAAAATGGGCATTAATACTGAAAAAGGACTTTTAAGATGCAAATCCTCATTGATACCAAGTGTCTTTCACTGTAGCATACAGGGAAATTGTTAACATAACATTAAAGCCAGATGGTAATGGGCTTTCTCAGACAGTGAGAATCTGTTCCAGGAAGTTTCTTTTGTTGCTTCACAGTAGCATTGCTGGTATTTGCTGCTGGGAGGTGCAGTTTTGTGGATTGCCTCCAGCCGCTGCCCAACTGGAAGTGCTGTTGACAAATACTTTCTGTGTGGAACCGTGCAGAAAAACCCAAGAGCCAATTTCCTGCCACAGCACTCGTGTTCAGTCTGCTGCAGGTGGTACAAATAACCTTAACTTTCCCTTTCACCCTGGTCACAGGGTATGGGAGTGGACACATGTCAGGGCTGTTGTGAAGCTTGTGTCAGTGTGGCTCCTGGCCACAGCTGAGAGCAGTAAGTGGCACAGAACTGAGCTTGGTTTGAATGAACCTGTGGACAAATGTATTCGTGTTAAAAAGGAACAGGTGGGGCATATTCTGCAACAGGATGTCAGGATGCTGATGAAACTGTATTTCTGTCTCCTCAGCCTTTCCCGATACAAGCTGAAATTCAGCCCAGACAAAGTAGATACCATGATTATCCAGGCAATTTGTAAGTATATTTAGAGCTTAAATTATTAATGGATTTGGCTTAGGATAGCTGACTTCTTTACATTGGCTAAAGAAAAGTATTGCTGTCAATGTCCTCCTAGGATGTCTTAGTAAATTGGGTGCTAATGTTCAGCTAGGCATAAAGTGTGTTTTCTCAATAGGGTTTTCCACAAGCAGGAACATTTTTAGGGCCATACAGTAAACTGGTGTGCACTTTTTCTTAGCATAGAAATCAGCTGAGCTACAGGCAGTGCAAGTTCAGTCCTCTGAGGGCTTTCCTTCCCAACATGCCTCCATTCTGAGTAGTGCTGGGAAAATGGGCCCCCCCAGGACAGCATTTTCTGAGCCATCATTTAGGTGGTATCTTGTATAGAGGGCAATGCAGTAATAGACTCTTAGGTTAGGCGTGTAAAACACACTGCAGTGTGTAATGCTGCATTTTGTCTCCTTGCTTTCTAAATGGAAAACAGACTGAAATTGTTAAAGCAGCTAGGAAAACCCATTCCTCATTTTTCCTTGAAGACATACACATCATAATCTGCACACTTGCTGTGAAGCAGTGGTGAGGAATCATGTTTGCAATATTAATTCCCAGACTGTTGCCAATGATGAAACATAGTTAACTGAAATTAATGATGTAATTCAGTTCCTTCGTCACTACCACTGAGACAACAGATGGGAATGTTGGTATTGCGTTAGCAGGAAATATTTTAGCCTCAGGGCTCTAGCAATATTTGCTGTAGGTGCTCTACTCCAACAAATTATATATCTGGTTATTTGTCATATCTGGTAAATGGTGAGCCCGTTGGCTTTGTATCTGGTATATTTATATTATAACAGCAGCTAAAAGGCTGGACCTTTTAAATCAAGTAATGGAATACAAGATTAGTTTGTTACCATTAAAACATTTTTTCCTTAAAGTTAATTGGATGGCTACATTTTACATCAACCTTGTGTGTAGCACTTTGGCTGACTGAGAGGAGGGGTAACTGGCTGCTGCTCTCCTAGGGGAATGTGCTTTGCAGCTGTTAGGAAGTTTGTCCCAGTGATAAAACTTGGAGGCCACACTCATGGGAATTCTAACATTTCTGTAGTATTGTGCCTGGTATTATGCAGTTCTCTGAAAAGTAAAGACTTGTAGTGTACTGCAGTTTGGTTTATTCCAGTATTTAACAAGTGAAATACTTCAGTTAATCTCCCTTGACACTATTAAAATTGGTTGGCTTAAGAGTATAATATTTTTAGGTTACCCTTGTAGCAAAAGAACTCCATTCTTCTTTCTTTTAGCGCTTCTTGATGACTTGGACAAAGAACTGAATAACTACATCATGCGCTGTCGGGAGTGGTACGGGTGGCACTTCCCTGAACTGGGCAAAATCATCACAGATAACCTCATGTACTGTAAATGCGTGCGGAAGGTCGGTGAGTACTGGGGACAGCCGCGCCTGCTGCCAGGCCGTGTGCACGGCGTGAGCGGCGCTGGGGTGAGGCCCACTCACTGCTCCTCCAGCTGCTCCTCGCCCTGAGCAATGCTGCCTTCAGCAGCAGGGTAGTAGGGGCCAGGAGAAAAGGAGGCTATGTTTGCATCTGGGTGTTGATGCAGTTCGCCATTTGGAAGTTTAAGTGAAAGCTGATACCATGTCACCAACCAGACCACCAGCACATCTTCTTAGGATCACAGTTAGTCAGCAGACCAGTTTGGAAATTAGCTGCTAAAAAACTGATGTAAAGACAAGTGTTGCCTGTCTCTGGATGTTCTTGGAGATGGCAGCTGCTAGAAGTACTCATAAGAGCAGAAAGAATGACTGCTATATTTTGGACACTTGCCTCACCTCTTGGGCTCATGTGCTTTGTATTGATGATTTTTTTGTTGGTTGGTTGGTTTTTTGTAATAATGAAGTTTGCAGTCCAGAGAGAGACTTGTGGTTTTAAGGGAGCTTTTTTTTTCCCAGTTGTAGAAACAATTAAATAGATTTGGTTAGTGGTAAGTGACTGCTTGCTGCCTGGGATTGTTTTCTTGTAATATTGTGACTGATAATTTTGCAGCAACCAGCTACTGAAAACGTGAAGTATGCAGTGTTAGAGAATATGGGCTTTCTGGTTTCTTTCTAGTTTCAAATTTAATATTTCCAACCATTGCTAGGTGGTAGAAACATGAAGTCAGAACACTGACATATATTTTAGGAATTCAGAATAGCGTGATGGCAGACTTGACTCACTGTTTTTATTTTGGCCTTTCATCTTCATCTGTTCCTGTGCTTTTTTTACTAGTTCATCTCGCCCCCAGCACAAACATGCTTTCATCTGTCCCCCACAGGAGACAGAAGCAATTTTGCTTCCTCTGATGTTTCTGACATCCTACCAGAGGAGATTGAAGAGGATGTGAAGGCTGCTGCTGAGATTTCCATGGGCACAGAAGTATCAGAAGAAGACATAAACAACATAATCCATCTCTGTGATCAGGCATGTACACACAGATGGATAGGAGTAGGACTCTACTTCAGCTGTTTCAGAGCCACTTCTACCAAGGAGAGCTTTTCCCAGGCCAGTGCTAACACCCTTGTGATGGCAGTGATGATTCCTAGATTGTTGCTTTCCTGATGTTCAGACATGAGGGTGCACAGTCACTACCTCATCTGAGCCATCTCAGGCTGTTGATGTCTGCACAAGGCCTTCTGAAAGTGGCAGTCTTACTTTTGGGAGGAATTCTGCTATCATTGTGCTTTTAAGTATTTGAGATAATGGCATTATATCGCCTCTTTTTAACCTGTCACTGTGGTAGCAGGGTGATAAACCCTGGGTTAAAAATGGAGCACTGAAGCCCCAAAAGAGTTAGGAGTCCTACCCTGCTCTCGTCTGGGCTGTGTGTGAACAAACACCTTCTGACTTCAGTCGTGCCAGTTGGATCCCTTTGTGACTTTACCAGGGAGTGGCAGGGTTAGGAGTTCCTGTTCTTGGTCTAGACCAGGCTGCTTTTTTATGTGCATTCTAATTGTGTGTATTTATATAGAACAAGTAAAGAGCATGTATCCCACTTTCAAGAGAATGGTGGCAAAGATTTATGTGAAAACTGAATGTTCCAGGGTTTTGTCCTAAAGAAAATGTCCTTACGAAGTATTTTTGTCCTGCTTCACTGTCTTTGGCGTGTTGTCAGCTCCTTTATGAGGAGTTTTGCTGAGAAAATAAGTTGCATAAGGGAATAAGCAATACAGATCCAATATACTTTGTGGATGGAGCTCTGCTCTGGGAATATGCCCTATATAAAGCTTCCTGTAACTCTGGCTCTTGGCTGTTTTCATTTTGCAATTTGTTAGTCTCCTACATTGGAATTCTCAGCACTTCCTCATGTCAGTATATTTGTCTCTTCCTATTTTTTGGTCGGCTAATACTGACTCCTATAACCAAACTCTGTCTGTGCCAGGTGATTGAAATCTCAGAGTATCGGACACAGCTCTATGACTACCTGAAGAACAGAATGATGGCCATTGCTCCCAATCTCACTGTCATGGTGGGAGAACTGGTGGGAGCAAGGCTCATTGCTCATGCAGGTGGGTTACAGGGATCAATGTAAATAAATCTTAGGTGACCTCATCAGAGGTTTTCTCCGAGGAGCTGGTCAGCTAAAAGCATTATGTAAGGCCTGGTGAACATATCGTGGTAAATGGGGCGAAGGCAGCACTTCAGGAATCTTGAGAATACCAGCATGAGCTTGGTAGTAGTCTGTGATGACAGAGTTCTCAGTTGGCCTGAATTCTTTTTGGAATATGAGGGCAACTTAAGTCACTACCTCTTCTGAGACACTTATTGAGCCTCCTGCTGATAGTTCAGTCACTTCCGAGGTAAAAAGCCAGCATTAGGCGTTTATGGTCACACTGGCTCAAGGTAGCAGCCTTATTTCAGTGGTCTGTGCTGCAGTTCTGTGATGAAATGTTCTTGCTGTCAGACTGTCAGGAGTAGGCATTGTTCCAGTGGAATATGTTTTATTGAGTCTGCCTTCTTTCCTGATGCTCAAATCAAACCAAGACAGTTGAGGCATGAAAGACTGAAATGGTTTACCTGTCCTTCAGGAAACAAATGGGAAACAGCTCTTATGAAGATGGATGGCTCTGAGCTTTTTTTACTATTCAAAGGCAGGAATCTAGCCTAGCTCCTCCTCTGACAAATTGCTCTTGCTGTGTCACCTCTTTGTAGGTTCCCTCCTGAATCTGGCAAAACATCCAGCTTCAACGGTTCAGTTACTGGGTGCTGAGAAGGCACTCTTCAGAGCACTGAAGACTAAAAGGGACACACCTAAGTTTGGCCTTATATATCATGCCTCCCTGGTGGGACAAAGCAATACCAAAAATAAAGGAAAGGTAAGTTGCAGAATTCTTTACTAGCTTGGCTTTTTCCAGGATGGCTCTGAGCTGAGCTTCATGATGGCTTGAGCTTCACAGTGAGGCTTTTCTCATGGCTTGCTTTACTGTATTGCTTTGTGATTACATGGAAAATACCACTGTCCCACAAACCTTTGAATATCGTTCACTCCTGTTCAAAAAAAGTGAATGGGATTGTCCATTTGACGTATCTGAGCAATAACAGATGTATTCCTGCTGAGTTAGGGTGTAACACCGGCTTTCTCAAGGGGTATGTTCCTACTTTCTTCTATGTGATAGTAAATTAAGGTGTTAAAGGCTTTAGTCTTGCTTGAAAATTGGACTCTTTGTGCTAAAGTAACTTAGAGCTTGGTCTTAAAGCTTAGTCTTTCATAGTGCAGGTGGATGAATATGTGTTTGAATTGTGGAGAAAGCTGGAAATTACACCTCAAACTAACCTGATCTAAAGGTTGGGGTAGAGTAGGATATGTATCACTAACTTATTGTCTCAGACATTTCCCTCTATTTATCAAGGAAATAAGGTGTTACATTAACAGTATTTCAGTGTTGAAAGAATGAGACACTATTTTTTGGACTAAACACTGCTAGTAAATGGTTACTTTGTTCTTTTTTATGTGGGTATGGTTTCCAGATCAGAGTGAATCATTGCCTTATGTTAAGTCTTAGCATTTAATATTATTTTTGGCTTTTCCAGATTTCTCGAATGCTGGCAGCAAAGACTGCCTTGACTATTCGTTATGATGCCCTTGGAGAGAACACCAGTGCTGAAATGGGAGCTGAGAACAGACTAAAAGTAGAGACGAGACTGAGGCTTTTGGAAGAGAGAGGGGTAAGTCTTGCAGAGAGCTGCATGAAGCTGACATTCAGGATATGATTTTCTGACACTCTGCTTTTTGACTCTTCTCACCCAGTAGTGTGTCACTCTTACCCTGTAGTTTCTCCCAGTTTTGGCTGGAGTGACCAAAGGAGGTGTGTAAGTTCATTGCAGGCATTTGTGTGTCAGCTGTTCTTGTGTACAGGGCTGTCTTCTTTTGTATTATACTGAAAAATCGTGATAGTGAACAGGATGAATAAGATCATACTTTTACATTCCCTACATCTCTATGAATTGCAGAAATAGCCTTATTACTTCATAGTTTCTTTCTCTTTACTTTAGAAGGAGTATTTGTGTTTTCTCCCCACCTTGCATTTTCCACCCTGTTTCCCCAGAATCTGGACACTGGTGGTGCTTAGTCTTAGGGAGCTTTCTCTGTAGCTAAAGCAAGATGTTAAATCTCCAAATTGCTGCATTGCCCTCCCACCACCTGATGCATATCTGGGCTCTCCACACCTACTGTTCCATGTTGCCATCAGAAGAATGTAGGGTCCCTTTCCTCTTTTAGGTGGCATGCCTGCTGCATGTGATCTTGTAAATGACAGCTAGGTTCAGCCTTCCAAGGCAGATCTGATGCCAATGCTCTAGTACTGGCACCACTAGAACAGAAAAGAAAAATCTAGAAAAACCTACCCACTCTCTTCATGGGAGGTGGAACTTCCCATCGGAACAAAGGCAAGGAGACATGTTATCACCAAAAGACAAACCAATCACCTGACAAGTACACATTTAATTTAGTTTGGGGCCTGTGTTGTGGTTTTAAGGTTGGCTTTATGCCAGTTATAGGGTGATACCTGCCCTGACATGCAGTTATTCTTGCCAAAGGAAAAAAGTGCACAAATTTGAGCTGCTTTTTGGGAATTTGGAGGTACAGTGCTATGTCATGTGTCTGTGGTATATTTGATCCAGTAGTAGATGCCCTTTACTTGAATTGGGCTCTTGAAGAGCAGCATTAGGAAGGCAATTCTCACCTCAGCCTTCCTCACTTCAGTTACACTCCGTGTCGCTACTCTACACGCAGGTGTAAAACTGGTGCAGGTACACAAGAGCCTGACCCATTATATATGTCTGTCTTTCCATTTTTAATTCCTTTCAAGAGCTGTAGAACTTGTGTTGTGAATTCTTTTCATTATGAGTAATTTGTTTTCCATATCTAAATTTTTCTTGTAGATAAGAAGAATAAGTGGCACTGGAAAAGCCTTGGCCAAGACAGACAAGTATCAAAACAAGAGGTGAATAGTTTTTCCTTTCAGCTTGGCTGAGTAAAAATAACTCTCCATGTTTTTATTTCTGAAAAGCTTTTTGGTTGTGGGCTGAGTTGACTTAAGATCCAGAAAACATTTTCTGTGCTTTTCAAACATTGATAATAAGTTCTGTTGCTAATAAGAATTTCCTTTTTCCCAGATTTTCTAATAGTAAATTACTGACATCATCAGATAGAAAGTACTTTAGGTGCTACCAGCAGCACCCCAAAAAGCTGGGTGTTAATATATAGCAGCTTTATTTGTTACAATTCTGAATGAAATAAATTGGAGAAAATCAGAGTTTGAATTAATTTCTTTGACATGGAAGCTGTCCTAGAGACGTATTTAGCCATCTCATTCCTAAAAAAAGGAAAAAAAACAGGCATCACTTGTTTTGAGCAGAGCTTCATCTCCTTGTTTAAGTCTTGTATGTAATAAGTACCACGTCTTAAGCAGTAGATAAGGTCTGTATGTACTCTGGACATTGTTAGAACAGTTTCTGGTGCCCAAAGTGACCCTGTAAATTGCAACTGGGACAGCTGAACATCTGAGGATTTGAACACAGGGTATTATTAGTCTGTGCTGTGACATCTGGGTTTATCGCTTGATTTGGTTGCAGGCTTCTTGCTTAGCTCGGCCTGCTTATTTTGCTGAGCCTTTGGTGTAGAGAGGGCAAGAGCTCAGCAAAACCAGGGCTCGGTGCTCATCCCGTGAGGCAAAAATAACACTGTTGCACCCATCTGCAGCCCCCAAACATCTTTCTGGAGCCTAGCTGTAACTTTCATTTCCATATGCCAGGCATTTCCAAGCGTAGTGACGGCTGTGATTTCTGGAGCAGCTTCTGCAGACAGTGTCAGTCAGTAAATGAAGCATCACGGCGTGTCAGGAGGCAGGAGCTGAGGGAGGAGGGTGGTACAGAGACAACATAGATGCTGGGGTTTGACCTCTTGAAATGAGGAATCATGAACTCCTGCCAGGACATGTTTCTGCTGTTAGACGTGCTTTGCAAACATGTCTAGGCTTGGGGAGAATCTGAAGATAGTTCCTGGCTGTTTGGCATAGTCTGGCTGCCTAAAAGGGAAACTAACTCAGTACTTGTCAAATTGTCCTTGTAGTACAAAAATGGCAGTACTGCTCTATGGGGATGTTAGAAGGGCTAAAATAGTGTTTTCAGGAGATTGGCAAGAATGTTAGTCTTGTATGGAACCTTGGATTTTGTATGAATTCACTAAATCAAGTTAATGTATCTGAAGTTAAATGTGAGGTAGTTTTTAGAGATGAGGTTCAAGTGAAACATTTCTGTATGCTTTCCAACAAAGATGTAAAAGATGCTATATTTGTCTTATGGTTTTGTGGTTTTGGTTTTTGTTTCTGTTTTGTTTTTAATTAGCAGCAATATTATGGCAATGACAAGGAAGCCAGTGAGCTCTCACTTGGGTTTAACTGAAGCAGAGTCCACTGTTTGCAAAAGGCTGCATAATGAATTTCTGTAATCCAATATGCAGTGTTAATACCCATAAGAATAATTTCCCATGCTTAGAGGATGAGTTGATGGTACTGTCTGCTGGCATTACCACATGCTTCCCAGCCCAGTCACTCAGCATCAGTTGTTTTTATAACCTATGCAAGGTAGCTACTTCAGATTCCTACTTTAGAAAAGTTCAGATGTTCATTATGTGGCTGGGGAAGAAATATTTTCGACTTAGGTGTTTTTAAAACTCCTTTCTTCTTCAGTAGGAATTCTGTTCTGAATAAGAATTTGATGATTCAGTTGCCCCTTACAAGTTCCAATTAAAGAGCACTGGATTTCAGGGTGGCTGGTTCTCTGCAGCTGGTAGAAGAGTTTGGGACTGAACAAACGAGCATGCAGTAACTTAAAAGAAGCAGTTTCAGACAGAGATTAGATATTTGAATGTCCCATGAAGTCAGTGACACAGGTGGTACAGCAATGAGCCATAACATCACCCTGCCTTGTGAGTTTGCCCTCTCAGTGTAATGGTGGAGAAGCAGTGTAGGAAAAGCAGAAGTAAAGCTACTTCTAGTGCTCTGTGTGTGTGTATGTGTATATACATGTATTATTACCCCTAGGGTACAATTATAGGGTGATATACCAAATAGAATACAATAATACACCAAATGGTGGGGAGTTGTGTGCTTGTGACCATATGGCTATGCTGGATAGGCTTTCAGCATCAGAGAAATCAGTTTAATGGGTAATTCAAGTGCTATGTAGAGCCTTGAACAGGTATAAACCAGGATCAAACTCTTCAACTCAACTCCTGATCTACCAGGATCAAACTGGTATCTTCTTTCCAGATCAGACAGTTGTACTTTGTGGGGTATCTCTCTCTAGTCATTATTACTGATAAACCCGCTGTGTCTTGGAGGGAGGGCCTCACTACCTGTAGATGCTTTGTTACCTGAGCAAGATTGATTTTCAGATATTCTTGGTAGGTTGTGTTGGAAGGTTTATGTTCAGCTGCAGGATCTTGCCTGAAGGTTTGCTCTTCATTATACATAAAATGACTTTTTTCTTCATTACAGTGAAATAAAAGTTTTTGACCCCTCTGGTGACTCTACACTTCCTGTTGTTTCCAAGAAGCGCAAAATTCAGGAGGTGGACGAACCGGACCCAGAGGTTGCAGTGAAAGCAAAGAAGTTCAAAGCAGAGATGAAAGGTTGGTTGCTGTACCTGTGCTGCTGGCATGTCACTGTTTGCATTGTGCAGTGGGGCTTAGCATTTACAGGCAGCCACAGTACCTGGGTGTTCTCCTTGGGTATGGCAGTGTATTTAAAAAAGGTAATGATCCTTTATAGACACCAGGCTGCAGTCAATTCACAAACAGTTGTAAATGTATAAGAATATTTGAAAACAAAACTCTACTGATATTCTTGTAGAATTTCTTGCTCAGCAGGTTTGCGTTTAGTATCTTGAAGACAGAAAGGCTGCTCTCTGTAAAACCAGAACTTGCCCTATTTTCTGTCAAGAATACTATTTTATTCTGTCTAGAAACATTTTCTGGCATGTTTCAACATATAAAAAGGTCAGAATTTGACATGGAATGACAGTTGGAAATTTCCATCTGAATTTACGTAATACATGAACAATTGTTATTCTCTGGGGAACTAAAACTGAACTATGGCCACAGTTGTTCTTTCCTTCTCTGATAAGTTACTGTGTGAAGAACGATTTTGATCTGCGACTGCAAAATAATCTAGTTTAACATTATGGTTCGTTTTAAGAAACATTCTGTTCTCACCAGCATGTAACTTGGGAGGGGAAGAAAAGGGGAAAAAGAAGATGATTTAAAGTCACTTCTGTGAGATCTGGAGTCAGATCTGGGCATGAACTACTCACACGTTTTGCCAACTACCTGTGCCTGCAGCAGGTGAGGGCTGTCAGAGCCTTCTCTTTCTGGCCTCTCTGCTGCTCTGTTCTAGGGGATCAGAGTGTAGACCTGCTGGTTCAGTACCTCTTCATGCCTAGGTGATGCAGAGGTGTGATCGTTCCAGACACCACTTAGTTCATTCATGGTGCCTGTGTACACGGAGGGAGCAACTTGCAGGAACCTAAACTTAGCTGAGAAGTAAAGTTACACTAGAGGGAGAATCCTTTGTGCTGTAAAGCTGAGATCTGTGCCCCAGCTTGTTCTCTTATACTTACCATAATGAGAAAAGGACATGAGTACTTTGGAGGCTTGAACATTGCCCATTTGCTTTTGGAGAATGTGGGTGTTCTCACAGCTACTGCTTTTGATTATCTTTTGAACTAACTTCCTTTGCTATAGCCAGAATTGTTCCCTTGGGCTTCCCTTGCATTATCAAAGCAAGTGTTGACATCTCACAGGCAGGAGCTCATTGCAGGTGAAATATTACATTGATTTCCAGCCTGCTCTTCTGTAGTTTGAGGAGGATATTTCTCTTTATAGTTATATTATTCAGTGGTTCGTGCTTGCTTGTGTTTGCTTCATTTGCTTTGTTGAACACTGATCTTTCCAGGTTTGGGGCTTGGGTGGAGCTTAGCAGGTATCCTTGAGCTGGAGGTAGTGTCCAGAATACTCATGGACTACTGAAACCTGTGCTGTTTGGCTGGTTGTTTTTCAAATTTCCCCAAACCTGAAGTACAGGCTTCAGATGCGTTGCTTTTCTTCCTGAAAAGATAGGTCATTCTTCACATGTATGGTTAATAGCTCCTGCTTTTACCCAGTTCTTTTTATCAGCTGGGTCGTTTTATTTGACTCCCTGGCCATTAGTGCTAACTATGCCATTTGCTTCAGACTATAGAATAAATGTTTTCAGAGAGTTTATTTCTCTTGTGTCACCTGTATGCAGAACTAATCCCTTCAGCCTATCCTCTTGTACCCTTTAAATCAGCACTGCCTCATGTTTGCAAATTGTATTCGAGCACCCAGCATGGGTACATGGATTTCCCTGACACCTGCTAGACAGACCATAGCCTTGCTATTTTCCAGCATGATTTCTATGATTGCACAGTGTCCTAGAGGGGGCTTGGTGGTCCTAGAAGGTTGAGTAGTTCAGCAAGTCCCATAATTCACAGAAGAGTGCAGAGGAGGTCCCAGCATTAAGATTTATGTTGCATGTCCACTTGAATATGCAAAACCAGCCTTTAATGTCTGCTGTTCTTGGCTCTATTGTTTTTTGCTGCAGTGCTCTATTCAGCTTTTGCCTGGTCAGAGATGACAGATCCAGACAGTGTGTTGTGAAAGAAGTCTCTGCCCCCTCCTTCCCCATGCTGTTTGTGCAGCTGCATGATAAATGGGGGTGGTGGAAAAGTAGTCCCAGAAAAAAAGGCATTCTTCAGCCAGAAATTTTTATTTGGTTTGTATTACAAGAGGAAGGTAAAGGATAGGAAGGAGCTGGGAAGCTGCCACTGAAAAAGTGTTGGTCAAACCATTTCTTTTAATATCTATTGTAAAGGAGGACAGTATTTTGCATTATGCTAGCCCAAAGTGTAAATGCTGCTGCAAGATGAGGTGTGTGGTGTTCTCTTTCTCCCTGTTTGGGGTGCATGAATGGCGGTACTTTGTGGGAACTGGCAGGGGGTTGGGGTTAAGGTATGACTTCAAACTACATTCACCTTTTACACCTGTCAGGAAACCAAGTGGAAGGATTAGTGCCTGAAACAAGTTATAATCCACTTAAGGAGCTGTCTGTTAAAACCTGTTTTCATGTTGGTGAAGGGAAATAGGGCAGTGTTTTTGTAACTGGTCTCTGGAGTTGGATGTGGCCAGACAGAATGCATACCACCAGCAGGGCTAGCCAGTGCCCCCAGGGAAGCCTTCAGCTTGCATTTAGCATCAAGATATAGTAGCAGTTAGTGACTTGGGAAGGTATCTCTTAAAAAGAGAAATATCTTAAATTAGTGGAGTTAATGGAGTGGACCCTGCAAGATACAAAGCCTTAAATGATAGCAGCTTGACAGGGTGTCTTTATTGATAGGCAGTGTGACTTCATTCTGTACATGTGGAGCATCATCTGGAGGAGGGAGGGTACATCAGGACATCAGGCCTGTGTGTAAAAGCTTAGACAAAAATGGTGGAAAATGGGTGAGTGGAACTACTGCTGGTGATGTCCAGCACTCACAGGGCTGTCAGTCAAACTGCTCTTCAGGGTGCTGCTTTCTGTGCCTCTGTGCTGAGATAGTCAGAGCTCTTGGTTTCCTTGTCAGCTGCTGTGTATCACAAAGAAACCCCACTGGCCTTGATTGGCTTAGAAGTATTGCACCTAGAGTGAAAAGGCCAGCACCCCTGGAGCCTTTATCCTCATTCTGGCTAGGTGCAAATATGTGAAGTCTTGTGATGAGCTTTGCTGGAAGGCAGCAGCTGAAATCTTCAGGGGGGCTCTGCTGCTTGCTGTGAGAAGTGACAGTGCCTGTGAGTGCCCAGTGCATCAGCTGTAAATTGTGACAGGTTCCACTGCCTGTGTGTCAGACTTGATGACACGTAGGGTAATAACAAGAAATTATTTTTTCAAGGTTATCACCGGCCATTTTTCTTGGAAACGCATGCATATCTTACCAATCCAGCAGAGTAAAAACATGCTGCATAGCAAAATACGATGTGTATGCTCCTGCTAAACTGCATGGCTTTAATGTAGTTTATGCTTTTTCAGCTACTTTTTATTTCACCATGTCATACATAGGGAGGTGAGGACACCTATTTTTATACCCATTTTGAAGGCCTTATGCTCGCACACTGTTCTCTGTGGCTTTTGTGTATGGCAGAATCTACTCAAAGTTATATTTACCAGGTTTTTTATCTGGAATCTTTTGCTGTTTTGCTTCTGGTATGTTTTTTAATGTCAGAAAACTGCATGTGTTAGCTGGCTGTATTCTTCTGTAGACATGTCTAGAATTTTTTTACCCTGAAGCCAACTTTTTTTTGTCTGATGCTGATGTTAGAGGCAAAGTTTGAAGTGTATTTTTGACTCATATAACCCTTCTTCTGGCTTGAGGAACTAAACTTGTGACGAAGTAAAATCAAGATGTTAGGAGGTTATGTGGTTTGGGTCTTTTTTTGTAATTGAACTTGTTCTTTTTGTAAGTGGTGAGTGTTCTTGAAAATGAAATTGATTCTTTCCTTGGGGGACATATGGTGAGAAAATGTCGTCTTGAGTCATACCTCCTGTGGCAACTGTGCATACTACAAACACCACTGGTTTCAGCATCAATTTTGTAGATACTGAAGGACAGTGGTTGCTACATCATGAACTTAGTCATGAGTACCGTGTGAAACTTGGTATCCAGCACTTGACTCAGCTGTGCAAATAAATTTAACTTGGGTATGCTCCAGTAACAGCCTGGCATAGGCTGTCAGCTTGGTAAGGACTTCTGCTTAGTTTCTTTACCTAGAGATTCCTAAGACTGTGGGATGTATTCTAGGAAGTGAGTGGTAAATCACAGTTCCATTACCACTGTGATTAGATAGGGCAGCTGTTGATGAATGGTTCTGACAAGTAACTGTAAGGTCGTTAGTAAATCTTTCCCTGGGTTGACATTCCTCTCAGCTTGTATAAATAATATTATAAATAATTCCTGTCATTCAGGATAGGAGAGCGTTTCTGCATTAAATGCTTTACGTTGCAATGACATTTCTTTGCCAGTCTAAACAGTAAAGAAAACTGGTCTGCTTCTTAACAAATTTCCAACATCAAGATAGAGAAATCAGTTGTGAACAAGCTACTGCTGGCTAAATGCATTTCTAAGGTGGGATTTAGAGTAGTCTTGCTGCTCCTGTGTTGCTGGTAAAAATATTTGCCAGCAAATATTTGTGGACGATCTCTTTTCCGATGGAGTACTTAAAGGTAACTTGGCAAACAAATTAAAACGTGCAAGCTTGTTTTAAACTCTGGGAGCAGCATATAGGAATAGTGTGATGTGAATTCACCAGGAGATGTGGATAGTGCTGTCTGAACACTGTAACTCGTGTCTTAAGTAGTTGCATATTTTGATTATAGCAGTGAGTAGTCATGCAGGTAAGGGCAAGGCAGAGGGTAAACAGGAGTCATTGCATCCTCTGACGTCTCATTGCTTTTCCTTTTGCACTCTTAATAACTGATAACCTGCCTTTCATTTTTGTCCTTTCTGTGGTACAGAAGGGACAGCTGTAGAAGATGGTGAACCTGTCAAAAAGAAGAAAAAGAAAAAGGATAAGGGAAAGCAAGCTGAAGAAGAGGAGATACTGAGTGAGGAACTCCCTACCAGCCCTATAATTGAGGTGAGGCAGAATTGCACAGCTACCTGATCCTTTTTGGGAATGTGTTCTCTCCAAAACAGAGAGGGGGGGGAGGAGAAATTCTTGTATGTATAATCCATGGCACACGAATAGTTTTGCTCTAGTAACTTTATTTTGTGATATCCATCACTGTAATGTCCAAGAAGATTTGCATTACAAAATAAGATCTGGGAAGTTTGTGACTGCAGTGCCTCCGTTCCCCTCCTGTCCTCTGCCCACCCCCAGTTCAAGAGAGAGAATGCAACTTTTCTAGTGGGGAGAGTGTCCCTTGGTGTCAATTCACAGGCATCTCTCAACCTTGGGACTTGTAGGGGAGCAGAGGCTGTACCTGCTGATTTGATGTCTTCCAGCAACAGTAGAGCAGATGGGACCAAAGCCAACTTTTTGCTCAGTTTTGAAGTCCTGTTCTTAACACAGGGTTTAATTTTCTGCCCTTTGTGTATGTCAGCTGCAGGGCCTGGGGGCAGTGCTGAGCTGTGGCAGGGTGGCACAGCCTCCCTGCCCCTCTGAACAGCCAGTGCATTTAGCAACTGAGCAGGGACATCTCTTGGGTTGTGCTCTGCTGAGCATGGCAGCTGGGGTGATGCTTTGGGTGTGAGCCCTGTTGCCTAGCTACACGTGTTGCTTTGCTTTTCCATGATGCTTTGTTCATGGCAGCATTTGTTTGTTTGCAGAATACAGAGAAAAAGAAGAAGAAAAAAAAGAAAATGAAAAATGAGGGTGAAGACTGATGAGGAGCAGGGGAAAACACTGGCCCTTGGACAGCTGCTTCGGAGTAGCATTTCTCAACATAATTTGTTTAGCCTCCTGCTGAAAACTAACTTCCCTGTGTTGCAAGAGGGCAAGGAGATGGGTTTGATAGCTGTCTTCTCCCTGGAACAGGATACCCTGGTGTCTCTGATAATTAGGAGGATTACTGGTTTCTTTTGTTTAAAAGCTCACAATAGATCCTCTTTTCACAACCAGTCTCCACTGATAAGGAATAAAAACATTTTTATGGAGATTTTATGCCTCTGTCTTTTAACTTGTTTGCTGGTTTTCTAGCCATTTTCAGGACTATTTATAAGATGTATTGTTTTAAATGACTGATCAGTTCTAAAGTTCTAAATGTGTAAATGTTCTGTTGCAGTTTATTCTCTAAAGATTTCAAAGGTTGTAATATTCTTAAATTCTCCATAAAATGGATACAAATACCTGTGCATAATATCAAAGATGCTTTGAACAGCTGAGGTGTTTTATTGAGTCTGCACTGTAGTTCTCTTGATAAAGTCTTCTTTAAGCATCTTCCAAATGTTTTGGTTTTGCTGCACTGGCCAACAAAATTCAGACGTGTGTTTTGAACAAATGTGAGGTAGCTTTCAAATTGTTTCATGGTGATTGTTGCAACTTCCCTCACTTGATTTAAAAACAAAACAAAAAAACCCAACCAACCAACCCCCCCCCCCTGCCCCCCCCCGAAAAAAAAAAAAAATCAACCAAACCAAACCCAAGGCAAAATTGCTTCTTCAGCTATCTGGTAATGAAGCAGAAAAGACGAGTGTTTTATTAGTAGCAGAAGTCAGCCATTTGCTAATTCTGCCATTCTTGTGGGAATACAGATGCACTGAAGTAGCATCATGTGATCAAGACTCTAAAGCTCTTACAGTGGAAAAGGAAACAATTTTTTTTAACTATGCTTAGCACTCAGTCTATTAATTAACATGAAGTTGTTTTTTTCTAAGTGTAGTGGTGGAGTATTACCTAAACAAAAATCAGTTTCTTCAGCTGGGTAACATTTGGTGACTGCAGGCAGTGTAGCTGGTGTTTTCCTCTGGAATACAGCTGACTGAGCAGCTCTGTGGTACTGAACTGCCCATGGCCTATGGCCTGTTAGTGCCCGGGCATCCCTGACGAGATTGGTAACAAATTACTAATGCACTGTTCTATCAGTATCAAGAATATGAACTGCTTTTTTTTTTCCCCTCAGGAAGGTTGCAGTGAGTTTAACTGCTCTAATTGAGATTGCCTGGGAATACTGAGACCATTCCAGTTAATCTGCTTTTTGCTAGACAAGTAAGATGAATTTAAGCTGAAATGTTTAAATGGGCAGCAAAGGTATTAAAAAGTATTCATAATGAAATAGAAGAGTTGGCTATTAGTGCCTTTAGGTTTTTTTTATTGTAAATGCATTTTCAAACAGGAATCCTTACCAGACATGAAGTTCAATTTCCTCTGAACTATTAATGTAGTTGCTTCTTCAAAAGTATCAGATAAATTATGTATGTGCTGTTCAGAAACTGTCCTGTATAATTTACTCTAATCAGCAAATTTATATGAACATCAGTTGCTTAGTAAGTCTAATCAGTGGGATCAAAATGGAGAGAAGTTATTTTTGCATGGCCACTTCCTTCCTTTTGCTTATTCCTTTGATAACAAGGGAATAAGATTCGCCTCTTTCCTTATGTAGCACATTTTAGTGGTTTATCATTGCAAGCCAATGTCCAGTGCAGGCCAGCTTCCATCCCACAAGGCAGCCCATTGGAGCTCAGTCATGAAGCAGCATGTCTTTCCCTCTCCTGCTCCTGTGCTGGGAATGTTGATTTTTAATATCCAATTAACTAGAGCTTCTACTTTATTCTCTTTCAAAATGTGCGCGACCCAGAAATACTGGGTGGAGAAGAGGAAGCAAATTTGAAGCTTTTCAGTGTTGGATAGACCAGACCATACACTCATCTGCCATCTCCTCTTTTGAGCAGGTGAAGAAATAACTAGAACTGGGTTCTAGTTTGAACTGTTAAACTCCTCATCTTCAAAACAATGAGCTGCCTATCCCAAAGGGCTGCTGCTGAAACATTGATAAGTGTATTCAGCTCAAGTGCTAAATATGATCAGTGAAAATAAACAGTGGTGTGATAGACTGCAGTCACTGTAAGCCAGGTCACTGCATTTCAAGTTGCTTATCAGTTCAAGCAGATAAGATTGGTTTGCTCACACATGGTTTTCCACAAACAATGGTCTGGGCATTTGTGTACAGTCTTGCACATTTAAATAATAATAAAACCTACAGTTATAGTTGGGAAATACTACAACCTCTTTGCACAGAGGAGGGGTGATTCTTACCTAAGAAGTGTGACAGGCCTTTAATTGAGACCTAAACCTTTTGTCTTTTTACAGTAGATTTGAGGCTTGCACAGCCTCTCCTGTAAGGAGTAATTGTGCATCAAAGACATTTATGTAGAGCCTGGACTCTGGGTCACTAGTTTTTGTAAGGAAGGTGATTCATCCAAAAATGGATCTTTTACTTTGTTGATAAAGCAAAACCAAAATCCCAGAACTAACATTAGAGTAAGGATAGAGGCTTTGAGTATTTTGAATGCAGAAAGAAGAGTTAGCCAGGCTGATGATGGCATTTAAAGCAAAACAGTGAGACTTGTGGAACAGAAGGATCTAACATGATAATATGATCCTTAGAACATTTTACCAATAAGGGTTACTCTCAGCCAAAGCTAGCAGTGGGAAATGGTTGATGAACTAGGGCTAAGCCTAGAACGGGGTGAATGAGGGTGTTTCAAAGGGATGGTTGGCAGTTTGAAAGGAATATAACATGGCCATGCTCACTCAGCTTTTGAAAATTGTTTTCATGTTGACTGAGAGCTGGAGGGGCAGCTGGCCTTCCTTCACAGCCCACAGTAAGTTTTAATTCATAGCTGACAGTCCCCTGGACTGAGCAGTTACAGCCCCTACCAGGGGAAGGGGTTCCAGCAGCCTTCACTGCCAGGGACACAACCACCAGCCCAGCCTTCTGGGAGCTGCCAGGTGCTCCCCTAGTGACAGTGCAGCTGTTCTGTGTGTGCTGGTGACAACACCTCGTATTCCCTCTGAGGGGACCTGTTCTGTAAAGTACATGGTACATGGCAGCTTCTGGGCTGAGGTCCTGGAGGTCTCCTACCTGCTTCTTGTCATTCACACTGACCCAAAAGGAAGGTCATGCTGGCTGTCAGCTGCAAAGTGCCTGGCAAAACTAGTGGTTTGGACTTTGGTGGGGGCTTTTTTGGTTTGGGGTTTTTTTTTGTTTGGGTTGGGTTTTTTTGAGTGGAGTTTTCAGGTTTTGGTTTTTTTTTTTTCCTTTGGAATTGAGCAGCTGTACATTGTGCTCCCATCCCTGCTCTGCAAGAATGGGCATCAGTGAGTGCAGGGGCTGCTCAGTCTGCTTCTGCCTGGGCACCCTCTCACCAGAGCCAGCATCCAGCTTTTTGGTTGCTACCATGAAAGCCCTTGTCAGGAAAATGAGCGTTTTCTTCAGGCTGAGACTGCAGTCTTTTGGAAAACAGATGTTTGGGGGTTTGGTTTGGTTGTTTGTTTGTTGCTTGGGAATTTGCCAGGAGGAGTTCATGGGAACATTGTGGGGCACTGCTGCAGCCCTGCCCTCCAGCAGCCCCTCACCCCAGTGCCTACAGGCCATGGATGTGCACTTCCTTTCAGGCGTCTCCTGCTGCCTGCAGGCATCCTGCTTGCTCCAGCCATCCTGAAATTGTTCCTCCCAGCCACAGACACACATCCTCTGCATGTCTTCCCTATGTCCGTGCCAATGTGCAGCAGCTCTTGTTGGGCATTGGAAGCCAAGTAGAGGGACCCTGTTTTCCCCGGCCACGGAATGAGATGGGCAGGCACTGTGTACCATTCCAGGCACTAGCCCTTTTGCTCTGGAGTGGAGTTCTCCAGAGCTATCCTGGGATTTTGTGTGTCCCTGCAGTGAGAGGTGCCTGCTGAGACTGATGTAGAGACACAGAGGTGACTGCTGAGGGGTCATGAAGCCTGCCCGCTGTGGAGGGACAGAACCACTGCTGTTTTTCAGGTAAAACTTCAGCTCCCCCATCCCTCTCAAGCTATTTCTTCATATGGAAAATCCCACAAGTCGACTTCCTGCTGTCTGTGCTGCATCCTGGTGCCTGTGTGGCCCTTCAGCAAGGCTTCACTTTCACTGGAAAAAATAATAATTTTATTATAAGCTATAGACAGCTCAGCAGTGGCTTCCTGTCTTTCTCAGGGAGAAGCAGCGTGTTGTCTTTTGGAGTAGCTTAAAATTTTGAATAGAAATCTTGGTGTCTGGGTTGTCAGGGTCAGCCTCTGTGCCTCTCCAGCCACAGGGTGCGATGTGCAGCCCTCAGCATCAGTCAGCCTTACCCCCACAGAGCTGGTGATGCCCTGAGGTGGAGGCTGCCTCCTCTGGCTAACATGGAGTGCTGCCAAATACTCCATCCATGCTTGCACTTCCTTATGCTTAATTAGCCCCTGCTGGAAGTCCAGGAGCTTCTGCAGCTAGTCCCTGTCCTCCACGGGTGAGCCCGAGCTCTGAGCTTTCGTTTTTTCATGTCCTTTGCACTCTGTTGTATTTCTTAAGCAAAAGGTTATTCCTGTTACAGCATTGAGCATCTCTGTGTTCAATGACTCCCAAGTTTTCAGCAGTATTAATCTACAACAAATTTTCTGATGTTTAATTTCTCATCCCAGTTACTGGCCAATGGAAATAGCAATTTTGTCTCTGCAGACCTCAAGCGAAATACAGTGAGTGGCAGATGGTGATGTTCTTGTGCAAAATCTGTGAGCTACCCTGGGCAGAAAGGATGGGGCAGGACTGAAGTGCTAGGATGAAGTAGGAAAGCTGGGCTGACTGTGTAAGCCAGGAAAGGGCTCCAATGTAAGGGGAATGAATTAGAAAAACTCTTGTTTGGATCATAGCCCATTGGACTTGCCACCTTTAATCTCTGATCTTCATATTCCACCTCTTAAAAACTGAGATAATGCCTCCCAAATCCCACAAGTGTACAGGGCTCTCATTATCACATTATTTATGCAGCACTATAAGAGCTCTAAATAGGATGTGATGTAGAAGTGTTGTGAAGAAGAGGAAGGAAACCTGTTTGACAGCACAATGGCTGCGAGCGAGGTTGTCTAAGTCCATGATGAAATCTCTCTTGATAAAGCTGCAGCCAGTCTCAGGGCAGCCACACTAAATTCCCTCTTCTTGAAAAGGAACTAAATCTCCCTGTGCCAAAACACAAAACATTTCCTTTTGCAGGATGGCAAAAAGGTTGCTTTTGTAGCAATGTAGAAGCACATTAAAAAATGACTTTTTAAAAGTGGTGTGGCACTGGTTGAGTGGGTGGGGGGCAGCACCAAAACCTGATCTCAGTCTCTAGTGTTGCTCTCTGCTGCAGAATCAGCAAGGCCACGCAGAATGGAAGCTACCGTGGATGGGAGACAGGCTCCTGTTCAGACAGCTGTGAACATAACACCATAACACTGCAGATAGAGATAAATGCCATATAATTGCCAGTTGCTCAATCAGTGAATTGCAGCATGCTGAAGCAATCACGGGCAGTGCTGTGGCAGGGGAAGGTGCTTCCTCCCCATGGCCAGCTTGCCCATGCCCACCTGGGAACAGCAGGACAAGGTAAAAATTTTTCCCTTAGTACAATTCTCCATGGCTTTGCCTGGTTCACAGCAAGGAGGTGTGGGAAAGGAGGTGCCAGGCAGGGTGAGGAATGCCAACAGAGGGCTCCGGTGCCCAGACCCAGGTGTGCCACATGCAGTGCATGGAGGGGGTGTTTGAACCTTGGCACCAGAGTGTCGGGCGCTTTCCTGTGAGACCCTTGTGCAAGAGCCCCTTGTGCTCCTCAAATCAACTGAGGCTTCTCAAGCAGGACTGACATGGGGCCAGACCCACACTTGGTCTCCCCAGGAGGCAGTTTCAGCTGCAGGGATCAGTGCAGCCAGCTCTTGTTCCTGCCTGACAGCGCATCCATGCAAATAGTGATATCCATCCATTAGAACCCCGGGGGGTATAGTGCTTCTAGACTGCAGTGGTTAAATAAAACAACCAAAGATGTGGAAATCATTTCCAGCATGTTCTGGGTGTGTGAAGCTGTCACAGGTATCCAGAGAGTAAAAACAGAAATTCAGGTTCTAGGATCTGTACTGTAGCATCTTTTAAAAATGTCATCAAAAACAAATCAAAAGAAGGCGGCTTTGTCTAGACACTTGTTTCCTAACACCAAATGCCAGGAGTTATTGCGCCCGTACCTTTCTGGAGACTTTCTGGCTGGGGAATGTTCTCTTTCCAGAGGAAATCCTTTTAACTTTCAGCAGTTCAAGACTCTAATTGGGTGAAATAATAGCTTGGCACTCCCCCAAGCAATATGATTTTTATCTTTTTTGTTGTCTGCAAAAGCCTGACTTGTCCAATCCTATGAGTCACGGAGGGAATGTGGATGTCAGACTGCCCTTGTATGCAGGGACGGGCTTCTGGCGAGACTGGCATGGGGTCCTTGCTCAGTGACCAGTGGGGATCCGAAACATCCTCTACAGAGCTGCCCCGCTCTGGCCTCACCAGGGCTGAGGATGTGGTGTTGCTGATGTGCAAGTTTCTAGGCATCTTCATTCCCACTGAGTTATTCAAAGGGGTTTTTTTTGTTGGCTACTACTCTGGTTTCTCCAGGTGACTCATCTTACAATAATTAGGGATTCATGCTTTGTCTTTGCCAAACACTAACTATTCATTAGCTTCAGCTAGCATGTTTAGATGTTTTCAGCTGAGACTTAGATTTTGATGGTTTATTTAGCCCAGAAATAAGCCTGATGGAATAAACACTGGAGCTTTGAACCTCTCAGGCTTTTGTTTCTGTACCGTGGATTAAACAAACTGAGGTACTTAGCACAAGTCTCTTTTCCTTGTTCTGGAGAAAGAAAGGACCTTGAGCCTCAGGGCACAAAGCAGCAGCCGTGGCTTTCACTGTAAGTACCCTGCCATTCCCGGGTCCCCGGGGCTGTGCAACTGCCCACGGGTGCTCTGGCACAGCTGTGGACCCTCTGGCCCGGTCCTGTTGCTCCTGTGCTCGAGGTCCAGTGCGTGCCAGGAACCACGGCTCAGCCACTTGTGAGGACAAGGTGCTGGTTTAACTTGGAGATGCATCCAGCCAAAAAGCACAGCAGGAAGCCGTGTGGATTATCTTGTCTCAGGTCTTGTCTGGCTCACTGAGTTTATCACCAGTCAGTTGAATTCCAACAGGGCTGCACCAGTCCCAGCCCCACAGCTCCCCCCTGTGCTCCCAGCAGGGCTCCTGTGGGGCTGCAGGTGCTGGTTTGAGCCTCCAGACTGTGGAGAACCAAAACCACAAACTGCCCAGAGCTGTTTCCGAGCCCAACATGCAAAACTCAGCTGCCCCTGGCCTCCCTGCCCTCACCCCATCCTTACTGTCCAGCTGGAGACTCCATCCTCCTGTTGTGGCGTGGAGCAATGGAGAAAGGGCCATAAGCAAGTGGAGAGGTGCAAACCAGGAAACTGCGCCAAAAAAAATACCTGTAAGACAGGTGGATGCAAAAGGCTGGGCTGCACAGGACTAGCTTGAGATAAACTGGAACTAGGATTTCCCCTTGAATCCTTGCCTTGCTTGAAGCAAGATATTCAAGCAGTAAAACCTTCATCTATAAGAAGTGGTGGGCCTCCATGGACCCTCTCTGAAGGTCCTTGTTCTCTTTCTACATCCACGGGACAGAATGAATGCAGGGCCTTACCCATGGATGCAACAGGAGACTAAATCTGGAAACACAACCAAGCAACCCAAACAAGCAAACATGACATGAGTGCATGAGTGCTGTGCTCGGTTTGTGAGCAGCAGGGGCTGCTGGGCTGGCTCTGCTCTTCTTGCTGTCCTTCACCTGCCACCACTCCTGCGGGAGCAGCATTTGATCATCCTCCTCCAAATTGTGCCACCAAATGCTTCTCCTGCTGCCACTGTGAAATACTTACCAGGTCAGTAGCCCCCCAGCTTGCTTCCTAGGTAGGTTTTGTCACTGTGAGCAAAGCAGCCCCTGCTGCAGGTGGCCTCACAGCCAGTGTCCCAGCTGCTTGTTCAGGACAGTCTGCAGGCAATGTGGGGTGCGGGTGGACTGTCCCACCTCCTGCCAAGGTCCCTGGCACCCTGCCCCAGCACTGGCTGCTCAGGGAGGTGCAGAACACACAAGTGAGTGGGGCTAGGGGGGGTTCTTAAAGCAGGACATGACTTGTGCTGTGCAGGTTTGTCTCAGTCTTACTGTGCCCTTCACTGATGAGGAGCTCTTTGTCTCCTGCCAGTGTTGCTTCCCTTGGGGCAATTTTTTCCTTCTCCTTTTGCCATCTTTACAGCTTGTTTTCCTTCCTGCATCTGCAAGGCTGCCTCCAACAAAGCCCTGGCAGACAATCTTATCTTGAAGCACAACCAGTCCTGCTCCTTTGACTGGAGTATGTGCCTGCTCAAACACTTGGCTGGAGCAAGGCCCGGGTGGGGAGCACGGCCCCGCACCAGCCCTGCCTCGGGCACTGCCAGCTCTGGCCTCTGGCAGGGGCACGGCAGAGCCTCGGCCCAGCAGGGAGGGCAGGAGAGGGGCAGCTGCAGGAGCTCGGCTGTGAACCGGCACTCGGAGAGGTTTGCTCTGCGTGTGCCGTTTCTGAAGTGGAATGCTATTAATTAAATGGGTAGGAGAAATGACTGAGTCTATTTGTTCCCCCTTGGGTTATTCACTTGATTTGAAAGGCCTTTTATTTTTTTTTTTTCCTTCCCCTGAGTTTGTGAGTTTAATATTTAGGTGATCAAAATAGATCTGCTCTGGAGCATCTATGGGAAAGGGCCTCACATTTATTTTGGGAGAGGAGGCAGGGGAAGGCAGATTGAGAACTTTCCTTGCTTATGCCTTGAAGCAGATATTCCTGATAACTAATGCACCTGAAACTATAAAAGAAAGTGCAGATACAAATAGCACCAAAATTAATTAAAGGAGCTGTTCCTTTTGCCCGACCACACCTTGCAAACCAGGAAATACTTCCTCTTATGCAGAAACAGGAAGACTGTGCTGTCCTGGCCAGGGCACTCTGCAAGTCTCAGGTAATTTGCTTTGTTTATGTTGTTGGGGCGGGATGGTGAAGTCAGTGGAGCTGCAAGTGAAAGTCTTCATTCTCCAAAGGTTTGTAAAAACTTATTATCTCTTGAAAAATCAGTGGAAAATTGAGTTGCTGGTGGCAGCATTTCATCTGGATCCAACTCTTATTGTGGTCAGTGGTGACTGTTCTGTTGGCTTTGAAAGGCACTGGTAAATGGCCTCAGTTTTACAGGCAAATGCTCAAGACACTTGCTCTGTAGTGAGGGTCAGAGCCTTGTTCAGGAACCTGGCATCTGTTTTATCAGACTGTTCACCTTTTGTTTCTAGAGTCTAACTGATGTGCATTGTTTTGCCAATGAAAAAGGCTGAGAAGACCACTTTTATCAAATGCTGTGCCTGAAGCACAAAGCAGGACTTCATATATTCCTTCATATATTCCTTCATATATTCCTTCAAATATTCCTTCATACTAAATATCTTCCAATATGCTAGGTTGGGATTTATTTTTACTTTCTTGCTGCCTCCTGCTGCCTGACTGGCATTTCCTGGAGACTCCTGACGACTTCCAGCAACAGGCAGTGAGAGCAGGCACATCTTCCCCCGATCCTGGTGAAGGTTTTGCACAAGGCTTGATGGGATGCCAATGGTGGTGGATGATCCTCCAACGCCCCGTGGTGTCGCGGTGAGTCACAAGTGCAGGCACTGTGGGCACCAGGGCCTGTGACAGTGCAACAGCACAGCCCAAATGTACCTGTGCAATCTGAAGGTACAATCTAGGCTATGATCTAAAAGTAACTCCAGGTGTTAAAAAAGAAAACTTTTTATGTCCCACACCGTATCATCAACTAAAAAAAAAAAAAAAGATAGTGGTTTGTCAGGTAGCAGCCTCTGGGGTTTGGCTGACTCCTGGTATACACATTTGTAGGACCAGTTTATTTTCCTTTGTTTTAGCAGGATGCATAGAAACTTAGGCTGATAATAGCTGAAATGGTGATTTATTCACGTGAGTCTCCGAGCTGTCAGAAATATCAGCTAGCATGAGACTTGAATAAATCACTGGAGCTCACCACTCTGACACTGACAGTTGAACAACTGCCATTTGCTGAGGTTAAAGCTGCAAAAAACAGCTTCGAGTGCATTTTTAACCTAAAAAAATTCTGAATGTAGAATAACAGAATCTGTGCTTTCTCTGATTTCTCAATCAAATTTGCTCAACATGCAACTTAAACATCTGGGTTTCCTTTGGCTGTCAGCTGTTGATTGCCATCCCCTCATGATGCCCTGACCTTCAGAAATTGCTGCAATGAACTATTTTGCCTACCCATAGTTGAGTTTCATGCCTGCAAAAGATGCAGGTCTTGCTTCCTTTCTATTTTTAATTCACATCTCTTGATTCTGGTCCCTGTGCTGTCAGCTCAGTGGCAGAAACCACAGGAAGTGCTGCCCTGTGAGGGCAAGTCCTTTGAAACACCAAGTCCTGACCTTATCTTCCCCTTAATTAATGAATTCAGGTGGAGAGAAACAGGGGCCCACGCTGACCCTCGTGGGAGCCCGTATCAGCCACCCCTGCTCTGTGCTAGGAAAGGGTTTGGGCCAACTTCAGACAAGTTTTTGGCTAGACTGGTTCTGCAAAGAAAAAATGAGTGTCCTTACTCTGAAAAGTACTGCTCTGGTGTTGGATCTGACACAGCTCTGCCTTTGCATCATACAGACACCTCATCAATGCCCTTCAGCTGGGCTGTGTGAATCATCACAAGATGATGCCTACAGGAAAGAGAAGCCAGCTTGGTGATGTCTTCTTCTGGCAGCTACTTCTCTAAGATGGACCACAAAGTCTGTGTGCTCTCTCAGGTGCTGTTTATGTAGGGTTTTGCTTGTTTTTCAAAGAGCGCAGTTAAAAAGTGGTTTTAAGCTTTATGCAAAGGTGGATTTTTCCCATGAACGTGCTTATGAAAGTAAACAAAGAATCCAACATTCTTCCTGGGAGCAAACCCCTTACCCTAAGCCACACTGTCCTGATGTCAGGGGGACCACCACGAGGCAAGCCCCGCTGTGCCCACAGGGCCACGTGTGCCACTGTCCCTATGAGGGCACCCAAGAAAGAGGGTGCCAGAGACTCAAGGCTGGTCCTGTGTGGATGGGACATGGTTCCCATGCACCTGTGGGCTGGAGGAGACTGTCTGGCTTTGCAGCTACCCACTGCACAGACTGCCCATCTTTGGTCTTTTTCCATTTACATGGAGATTAGTCATGCCAGGGCTTCGATGTTGCAACTCTGATGGTGTAATCCTGCCATGTCTTTGGTAACTCAGAGTCTTCTTGAACGAGATGGCAGTTTAATGTCTGATGTGAAAAGCAAAAATATCTATAAAGGTGAGCATTAAAGTCCTTCTGGATGAATTCATGTGCCATTAAAAAATGAGAATAGAAATGGCACAGAGGTGATTTTCTTTTTTGATCTGTCATTGCAGACCACTTTCAACTGTGAATTTCTTGATAAATATTTAATATTCATTACACAATTCCATTTTGACTTGAAATCTTCAGGGACGCATAGTTCAAATACAGCAAAAAACTGCATTTCTAAAATAAAGTTAAAGTGTTCCTGGTCAATGTACTTATTTTAGTCTTTCCAGATTTCTGTAACCTCTTCGCACCACTTGAGATGCTGCAGACCCAGGATTGCTTTGGCTGGTGATCCAGCAGAACTGGGATGTCACATTGGCAGCGACCCACTGAAGTCCCAGGGGATGAGATGCTGGAGGGAGCCCGTGGGGACTGTGGTCCCTGCAATTTGTGACAAACATCACGGGCAATGAGCTGCCAGTACTGGGGCCAGCCCAACCCCCCATCGTAGTCACCCTATGAGAAAAGCACGTAAGGGGTGAGGAGCTCTGGCTCTAAGCAAACTGCAAGGGCTCCTACAAACCTGTGGCTCAGGCCCATCCCCATCAAACAAGGTGTAGTTCCCCTTCTGAGGGGGGTCAGTTCGGCCTCTTTAGATTCATGCATCAAAAGCACAGCTAAAACTAAACATCGCCTTTCTCAAGCTGCACAAGCTACCAAAGTACAGAATGCTTACCTTGGTTTGTTTTGTGTGCATCATAACCTGCTTTCAGTGAGTTTCTGTTAAATATATCAAACTCAGTTTAGGGGATTTCCCTGCAGCTTTCACAGCATCCTTAATTTCTTGCCCTCTGTGGTCATCCTCTTGCTGTTGCATTATGGAAACATAAGAGGTTTGACCAAGTATTTGTGAAACTCCCTGCACCATAACAAACCTACTTCAGCTTTGACAGAGCCTGGACTGATGCCCTGAGCAGGGGAGAACCTGAGGGGTCTGCATGAGCACCAAGCCAGCCCAAGGCCTGCTGAAGGTGCTGCTGGGAGGAAGGCGAGTCCTGCCAGGCTGAGAGATGCTTTTGAAGGCTGCAGCTTCATCTGATATGATTTCATAAAGCTAACATTTAAGGGTCAGATAATGAGATATGCTGCCTTCAGACATTGCATACACAAGCCCAGCCCATTGCTGAGACAAAAGTGGCTTCAAGCCCCGTCTATCCATCTATCTGATCCATCTGTTTGCCTTTTGCCAGCTGGCATGAAAGGTTCTTTTATCTAAAACTATTTCCAGCTATTTCTTCTCTCAGAATCTCCAAAATGTTTGCATGACTTGAAAGAACCATTTCCAGGATTTTTGGCTGCACAGCATTTGAGCTTCAGATTTTACGACAGGTATTTGAGCACCTTCCCTTGCTTTTGTAAGGGCTTTTACAGCAGGTCATCTGTCATGGGAAGGGTGTGTCTCCTGCTCAAAATATTCACTTTCTCATGTTATTTTTGATACCCCTTCAGCAATTGCAGGTTGGAACCATATTACTCCTGGTAAGCCAAGTCCAAAGAATGAGCAAGGAAGTTTCATGTGTATGATGAGTCTCCAACTGGAATGGGGAGAGGTTCTGGGAAGACAGAGGTGTCTCATTGTGGCTGCATCTCTTTGGGGTCTGGGATTTGCAGATGCCCCATTTGAAACTACACAGAGACCTCCAGGTGTGAAGCCCAGAGCCGCTGCTGAGCTCAGTACTGCCCAGGGAATGGGATAGAGAGGATCCTTCTGCTGTTCTTGTGAGCCTGCCACTGAGACATTGGTAGCTTTTTACCCAGATCAGCTATTTTGAAAAGACATTTTTATTGCTATTCAGCACATGGTGGGCAGTGATGATTGCTACATTTCCTTATGGCAGTACCCAAGCTACTGTACGTTCAGTTTTTCAGGACTAGCTTTGATAGGTCCAAGTGGGAGGAACTGTGATGTGGATTGTACCTCACTTGTTTCAGGGAGCTTGAATAACATGTACTTGTCTTCATACTGAACAGCCACAGCTCTCACTTCCCTGGGTAGAAGCCACATAAGGGAGCAAATCCTGAAGACTGGCCTGTCCCTCACAGTGATGCTGGATGGTGGCATAAAGCAGAGAACTTCAGCTACCTGCTGGAGAAGTGTTTGATGCCAGTCAAGGCTATTGCTGCTATGTATTTCCAGCCAGCATAAAAAGGAAATCTTTGTTTTGTCGTGCCTTTTTTTTTTTTTTAAGATGTAGCAATTTGTGGCCAAATCACAGGGTCTCAAGGGAGCATTCTGGCTGAAAAAATTACTTTAGAATTTGGCCTAACATAACTTTAAGATAAAAACTTTTATGTAATCACTAATTCACAGTCGCAGTTGCTTTGGCTTCTCTCATTATCATTCCTAAGTTATTCTTTTCATGCTGGGAGTTGGATTTTCCTGGCACTGCATCTGTTTTCAGCAATGTATACACCACAACTGCTGACAACTAGGAGTTGGATCCCATGTTCCTCGACCCTGGCTGTAGCTTGTTTTTTCTGGCACCACTTTAAAGTCTCTCATCTGCACTTGTCTCCTGATGACCAGTGGCGGTCCTTCAGCTGTGTGAGAAGTGCCTGATGTTATCCTGTTGTTCTCGCACTCCTCCAGACCCATTTCTCGGCCGGGCCGTGAGCACAGCCCTCGCCTGTTCCTAGATAGAGCCTTATCAGGGCCAGCCATGGCAATGCTCCCATCCCCTTCCAGCCCTCCCCCATGGTTACTGGAAGGTCTGTTAGCTCTGTGCATTTTAGCATAGCAGAAATGCCGCTCTGCTGCTTCTCTGGTTTTCTAGTCCTCTTTGCTTTTCTGTAGAAATGTCCCCCTGACCCCTACTCAAGCTAGGCTCTGTAGATCACCTCTGCATCCTTCAGTTGCTGAGAGCCAGAGGGAGAGCTGTGTTCTGGTGTCTCTGCTTGCCTCTCATCTCCACCGGGCTATTTTTGCTCAAGCCTGGTGCTAGTTGCGCCATATCCAGCTTACTCATAAGATGCCGCTGTTCCTCTTAGCAGCATTTTGAATGAGTACAGCTGTTCTATGCCTGGATTCCTCCTCCCCTGGCTTACCAGGAGTATGACTTTTTAAGGGATGTGTGTTGTTTGGCAACAAGCAGGTGCCCTTGCTCAGCCGGGAGGCTGGGTATTTCTCTGAGCTTACTCTGTGGTTTGATGTGGGCACAGTGTACTTGACAGATTAGCACTGTGTTCATTCCTCCTCCACTGCTTGTCTGGGTTTGTTTATTTCTGTTATTCCTCTTATATTCAGTTTCATTTGTTATTTTTGGTTTTGTTTTCCAGGCCTCTCTCCTTTACTTACTTTCGTTCAGGTTAAAGGAATCCTTTTTTGAGCTTTCTTAGTATTTTGAGGGAAAACTGATGAGTGTTTCGTGCCTTTTAATCGTGCCTCACCAGACAGGGCAGGCAGGAGCTTGCACATACATGTTCCTTCCCTGTCCTCATTCAGATGTCAACTGACTTTGATCTTCCTATACCTCCCAGCATGTGTTGAAGCTTTACTTGGCACTCAGGGTTTCCATTACCTCCATACCACAGCTGACATGATGTAGCAGTTTTCAGCCATCCCTCTTTTTGCTGTCATCCACTGGCCGCCTCCAGGAAAGCGTTACCCCAGGCTGGGAAATTGCTGGGAATGACTCTCTCCTGGAGCCCAGCTCCCACCGGCAGCAACACTGGTGGTTAGGCACGTAGGCCTCCCTCAGTCAGGAGGGGAGCAGTGTCCCAGCCTGGCTGCATTTCATGGAAAGCCATTTTTCAGCTGATTTCCTTTCCTGCCTGCCAGTGCCCCACTGGTTTCCATGGTATTCGTGGTTGTGTAGGGGTGGCAATTTCAGTATCCTGGCAGCCTTCCAGGCTGCCTCTCCATAAACCCTGTATGGTTTCAAACGTGTATGTAGATATATAATTTTTTTTTCTTATTTTTCCTTCATCCCACAGAGCTGCTGTGTGCTTTTAAGCAGTTAATCTATTCCATCCTTCGCTTATCTCACAGGCACAGTGTGAGGTTGTGCCCGTTCTTGCTGGCAAGTTGCTTTGAGGTTCCTCTGATGAAAGGTTTGCTGTAAAGGCAAAAAGTGATCAGAGCCATGTTATCGCTCTCATTTCCAGGGGCTGGTACAGAGGATCCTACTGAAAGAATAACATAGTCCCAATGACCACAGGCTGATTCTTGGAGCTGAACTTAAATGGGCTGGCATCCCCATCACTTCCATCCTATCACATAAGGGCTCCTTCCATGTCTTCATCCACTTCTGAGAGCTGCTGTGGTCACTGTCGGTGGATGTGAGCTCCCAGCCCAGCCACACATCTGTAACAGCAGTGCAGAAAAACATCAGAAAATCTGTCTTGTTACAGAGGAGATTCTGTCAATCCTGTTTTGTTTAAAAAACAAAACCAAAACAATCCAGGGCTTTGCTCTAAGCAATATTTGGAGTGAGCTGAGCGCACATCTGGTCTCAGCTTCACGCAGGCTTTCATAATGGTCTCTAGCCATAATAGTCTAATTTTTTGGAAGAGAGTCATTGCTGCTCTTCGGGTTGAATGAACTCTGATCAGGCGTGGACCTCAATGTGTCAGGGTGAAAAAACACCTCATGTCTCAGCTGTGGGAGGCTGGAGGGGTTGGAGAGAGGGGGTGCTGTGTTTGGATACTCACAGAATGGCCTCTGTTACACTAACTTGAGAAGAGGATTAAATGGTGACCTTCTTGGCTAAAGACGGCAGGGCTGTGATCTGTGATTTTGGCTGGTGTGGGCTCCGTTTCATCCGATAGGATCCATCTGGCAACACAGGATAGTACCAGATTGAAGGCCCCCATTGTTGAGATGGGTTTAATGGCCCCGAGTTGGAGGAAGATAGTCCTTGGTCTGCTAAAGGAAAAGGGGCTGTAAACTGCAACATGTATTAACTATTTCTATCTGTAGAAACCACAGGAAGAGATAATCCAGTAGTAACAGCTGCCCCTGGAATTATTTGTGCACATGTTTGGCTCCAGAGCTTTTTACCCAGCTGGCTGGAGGTCACTGTGAGTACAGATAAGTATTTGCCAAACGCTAAGGAGAAGACAGGACAAGGTCAGAAGCTCTTCTGGTAGCAAGGCGGAGCATGTTTAGCAAACGCTGCTATCTCCTGAATTGGGGTGAGAGATTTCATCAACAAAGTACGCAGGGGAGCTCTGAACACGAGTGGAGGGCAGGAAAAATATGCTTTACAGCTTTTGGTTAAGCCAAGAGAAACGTGAGACTTGCTGTTTCCTTCTGAGTCGAGGACTATCTGCCAGCCTGTCCCAGGGACCTACTCCTGCAGATCAGCATTGTGAAACTTCCAAGCCAGTGTCCCTGTCAGCGTGGCTCATATCAGAGATCTGAGTTTAGCACCCTCCTTTTTGTTAAATCAAAATGCATTTTGATTTAAATCCATATTCAAACATAACCCTCTCCTGTAACTTTTCCCCTCCTCCTTTCCCTCCTCAGCTCCTCTGTCTCCTGCCTACAACTTCCTCCCTCTTTCTGTTCAATGTTTAGTTCGGGGTCCGTGCTTCTCTCTGCCCTCCTTTCACACCCCTTCCACCCTTCTGTTGTTGGGAATGTGAGAGCTTCAGCAGCGAGGAGAGCAGAGGTATAGGAGTGGTAGTTTTTCCTTTTGCTAAATGCAACTTCTCCAAAGTTGAGGGGATGGTTGGAAGTAAATAAATACAAAAGTGAAACTGGCAAAAATGCTAGAGAGGGGAAACCCTGCCCAGACATTGATTTTACTGAACTCAGAGGGGCATGGGAAAAAGGGAGGGGAAAAAGCAACATGCAAAACATCACAACTATTTTGTGGCAAATGTGGGGGGAAAGAAAAGAAGGAAAAATGCCTTCAAACTTATGAAATGTAAAGCACCTCATGTGGCATCTCTGTGACATGGCCCTCTCCACTTTTGATGAGCTTTCGTCTGTAGAAAACTACAAACTCTTTACAAGGGAGATAAAGGGCAATTTCTCCTGTAGAAGTCTCTTCCCACTGATCCCTACATCCTCATTTATGTCTTTGCCTTTTAATCTGAGATTGCAAGCAGAGGCAGAGGTTCCACAGAGTCCAAGAGCTGTCTGTGCCCCCCAGACCACGCACCCAAGGCTTGCACAGCCCATTTTGTGTTGTGGAAATGGCCTCTGGAGGACTGGCTCTTGTTTGTGAACGAAAGCTTTTTAAGGTCTCTGCAACTTCAAATGACTGCAGATAGTGTAGGGAGAGACTGTGCCCTCAATGCTTGCTGCAGGCCCCAGCAATCAGGACTGATGCTGGTGGCTGGAGTCACTGTCCTGGACTGTATCACTTCAAGGAGAGGGTTCCTGATGGATACTTTGGGGAAGCAGTTGGGTTCATGCTTCCAAATGAATCCGTGAGAGGCAAGCAGGGTGTACAGAGGTACTGACTCATTTCTTGATCTCAAGGAACACTCTTCACAGATAAAAATGTCTCAGAATTGTCAGGCAACAGATGTCATGTTACAGGCAGCAGCAGAAGGGATAGAAATCTCTTGTTTGGCTTAGTAAAAGGTAATAATTTTACTTTTATCTTCCTGCAGGTGACATTCCCAGAGCTGGCTGCATGCAGGAGAGGAACGCTGGACAGGCACACTCAGCAGCACCTTCCTCTGGAAGCTACAGCTCTGAAAGTGGTCAACCCTCTGACATTGTTCTTGCAGTGGCAACAAAATCTGAGTTAAAAGGGGCTTCAATTCAACTCTGTTTTTACTCTTTTTCACCTTTGCAAGAGAAGACAAAACCTGAAGAAGCTCGGCTGTTGGGCTCATATTTGATGCCTCCTTTCTCATTGCAAAGGGGAACTGTTATAAGAAGTTCAGTGCAAAAACTGTTCCCTCCACACTGTCATTTAAAATAACAAGCAATGAATCCATGTTGTAGGCACCACTTCTGTCCTTTAGATGAATGCCTGACACTTGTCAAGCTGGTGTGGAGTTCAGCGATGGCCAGCAATGAGCACAAACAGGGGCTGCTTCCTCTGGACCTCCACCATGGAAAACTGAGTGCAGGTCTATCAGGACTTTATCAGGCTTTCATTTTGTTCTCAGAGGGCATTCTACTAGCTTCCTAATAGAAGTATTGAGCTGAGAAATACTGGAGAAATATTTTTAGGTCTAATCCTAATTGTCTGCGAGAAATTAAAGACCAAAAAGGAAAAGGTGGCTTTTGAAAACCAATCTGACTTGCACTGCTAACTATCTTGTGTAGTGAGTGATTAAAAAAACACCAACCAACCACAGACAAAGAAAAAAAAAACCCCAACAACTCAGAACCAGAAGGCAAAGGGAAGGTAACAGCAGCAGGAGAGTGTGTTGGAGATTCCGTGAACTCCGTTCCCAGCTGCCTGTCATGAGTCTGAGAAGGCTCAGGTAGTTCTCAGGAATGAAACCCTGCAGGTCTGTGGTGATGACATAAGAAGATGATTCTGACACAGCTCATTACAGTTCTATTTCTGACTATGTCCATTGTTGGATTTAATGAATAAGTGATGTTTTGAACTGATAAAAACCCTGCAGCAAATTTCCCATTTTATGTTGTGATGAAGAAGCCAAGAGATTGAGACAAGCTGCAAAAGGCCTTTAACATACGATTTTAGACTTAATTCAAAGTGGGAGGTGCTTCTCAGAGCTAACTTGAAAGTTTCTCTCACCTCCACCCCCAAAGTGGAGATAAGATTTCTACAGACTAAGCAGTGTTATCTCTAAAACAAGGCAGCAACTGCTACCAACACTGTTGGTAGTTCATTATCACAGGGAAATATCACGTATTATGAAATGTAAAAATGGCTATTTACTATTTCACTGCTAATCCTTTTAGAGACAAAATATTCCCTTTGTTTATCCCACAGTGTGCATTTTACTCCTCCTTCTCCCTGCATACCCAAGGCCAACCTGTCCAACACTCACCTGCTTATGCTTCCAGGCTTGATCCTCACACCTTTGATCATGCAATTATGGGCTCCCCATAGGAAACCACTAGCTACACAAAAATCAGGGAATGTGAGACCAGCATAAAAAAAAGAAGTTAAATATCAAAATAGATCTTTCTGGGGAATGCCACAAAAGTGGTGCAATTAATTTTTGCATTAAATTTATTAAAAGTCTGCCATCAAAAGGTAAACAAAGCTGCCACAAAACTTCTCTTCTGATTTAGGATGTTGATGTCAAAGACTGTCATGACTTCATTGCACAGTGTGGTTCACCTTGTAGTAGATTATACAACAGCCTGGCAGAGTTAGAAAAACTCAAGTCTGAAAACACTTATAGTTCATACTCACAAATGTTTGGGGTTTTTTTTCAAAAACCCCACAGTAGGTGCTCTTTTCTGTGCTTCAGAGACAAAGGAAAATGAAGTCATAACAGCCCTCAGACAGATTTTTATGAGTCTAAAGGCCAAAAGTAATGTCTGGCACAGAGTACTTAACTGGACTAAAGGGGAAATTAATTCCCTCTGAGGCAGGGAATTTGATTTACCATTTCCTTAAGGCTTTTGGTAGAATTGGGAGCATGAGAGCCTGGTCTCGCATGTGATGCCACAGGAGGTTTTGCCACTCTCACATCTTGGCAGGACAGACTGACTGTTGTGGATAGGGCTTTTCCTGCCTGTCAGAAAGAACAGAAAGAAACAGACTTTACCCCACAAAGGACTTTTCTGGGATTTCGGTCACAGCTTGGTGTCCCTCTGTCCCTCTTTTGTAGAATCTGTTTTCCCAAGATAATACCAAGCTCTGGAAAAGGAGCAAAAGCCAACAATAATTCAGACAAGATGAAAATGCTGCTGGTAGTTTGCAAAAAGGCTCTGAAGGAGAGGGTGCCTTTCCCTATTCCCAAGGAAACATGTCCATGACTGAGAAAGTTACTTTTGTGTTCAGACTACTTCTGAAGTCCCCAGAGGTTTCATCGTTTTCCCTTATGCATGTGTGCATGCTTCCCTGTAACTGTGGTCTTCCCAGAGCCACCTTCCCTACCCTGACTCCAAGAGGACTTATGGGGGTGTGTTAGTGCCCCTCTGCAGCACCCAGGATTGGACACTGATGGGAAAATCTATATAAAACAAGTAACTGAGCACTTCCAAAGGTAATGACGTCTGCGTGTGATTACTTGTTTGGCTGCACTGGCTGAAGCTGTAGCTGCTAACTCAGCAGACTGTAAGTAGACACTATTGTCTTTTCAGTGAGTTCTGGCTGCAATTCAGGATGTTAATAATATCGAGAGAGCTACAGGAGGCTTGGATCCTGTCTATCAGGAGCCATCTCTCTCTCCACATAAAGGAGCAAGACTGGGGAGATGATCTTGCTGACAGTTCCCTAATTTAGCAATGAGTGGCAGGCATTTGTTGTGGAGATCTGTACCAAGTCCGTTATTAAGCTATCACTTAGGATCCAGAATGGGTATATTTATTCGTAGGAAAGTCTGTAAATATCTTGATGGCTGTTCTAACATATGTTTATGCACCAGATTCAATGCTAGGGGGATGCTTTGTTTTTAAATTAGGAACAAAATATCCCCTAAAAGCTAAGTATCTGGACGTGTTGTTATATTCTTTCCCCAACACTTATGGCAGCACTGGGAGAACACTCTGGCCAAGCTGACGGGCAGCCAAATATAATTTATGGCTTGTTTTAAACTGATTTGTTGACTTCATGAAAGGCCTTGTCAAAAAGAACAGTCCCCTGAGTCCTAACGATGATAACAGTTATATTTTCAGCATCAGCGCTGAAAAACTGTTGGATAACAGTGAACCTATCCTGAGAAATCTTTTTAAAGTGTCTGAACATGGGATTTTCTGAAAAGAAATGGAACTAAAGCTATTGTTTCATAGTTCATTTCAGTTTTCTTCATTCTTTGTTCATTTTATTTTCCACTGATTGGAATACTCTCTTGGTAGCATGAAAATAGTTTCCCTTATTCCAGTTAATTAAAAATAAAGATGTGTGTTGTTTAAAAGAGATGCTGCTAACAAGGACATGTTTAAGTTCTCTTACGTGCGGTGTTGAATTTGCAAGCGATATCAACATGTTTGTGTCTGCATCAGCCTGACCGAGAGTGGGACCCTCCTGAGCCTCCTATCAGCCGCATTTCTCCTCCCGGTGTCTCACTGAAGCAAAGGGCAACCCCCGTGCGCTGTTTGTGCCTGTGCTGTTCAGAGCTCCCTCACCCAAGGGCAAGATGCACGTCCCCTGCTGTATCTGACCCGCATCTTGGGGAGCTTCCAGCCACCAGACCCCGGCTCCTCTGCCACTGTCCTCCTTGTCCTTGCCCCATGACCGTGCTGCTGGGGCAGCCTTGCCTCTGCCTGGCTGTGACAACAGTGAACGCAGCTGCAAAAGACCATCTGCCTCCTAAGGTCTTTCCTCCTCGTATCATTTTTTAACAGTCTTGTCTCCATTAAGTTCAATGGTGTTGTTTCATTGGTCAGAGTTCTTCCTGGTGGAAATACAGTGCTTCAGTCAGAATATTGGCTTTTAAACCTTAGTCAATTTGATGTTCTCTCGTCTCCCCCCTACCTTTACCTGAACCCGCACCACAGATTTACTGTCCTGCAGCTCTGCAAGTTTTCCTTATCCTGACTACTTTTCTGTAGGTCTTACTTGACATCGCTGAATATTAGGATAGCGAAATCCTAGCTTACAGATAAAACAATATCACAGGAAGAACTACAAATATGTTCTTGCCCAAGCACATAACAATGAGCGAGCCTGACTGTGACAGTTTGGATCTCTGGTTTCCTCCCACCACCGTGGGAAAAGGAAGCTGCTTCTGTGCTTAGACAGCAGCGATTCCTTTCTACATCTGTGTGGTGGAGCGGGGGTCAGCCCCTCCTCGGCGCTGCCAGCTCCGGGGACACAGGGGTGCCAGCTCTGCCGCCTGGCACCGGTGTGTGAGCGGGGCCCTGCACAGCCACACCGGCCCGGGAGGGACCGGGCCCTTGCAGAGAACAGCCACAGGACTCAAAATCGCTTAGGGAAGGAGGGGAAATTCTTGCAAACTGCTGCGATTGCAAGTGTGTGAGATTAGTCCAAGGGCCTGATATAAACTCAGGCAAAGCAGATTCACAGCCCCGTGGCCTTCACTAGGGTGTTTTCTTGAGTGGGTTTGGGTTTTTTGTGAAACTAACAGGCAATAATTGTATTAAAAATGGTATGTCTTGTTCCTTCCTTTTAGGGGAAAAAAAAGAGCAAAAATCCAATCCATTTTGTGGAGAGGAAAAAAAAGAAAAGTATTTTAAGGCAGAATATATGATTTTGTACAATTTCTTGTGGAGAAGAACTCCTAGTATTAATTAATGAGCCAAAACTACAACCATTGAAACAAGTGAGGCTTCTGTCATTTACTTCAGGCTGAGCAGGTTTTCATACACGTCATAAACAATTACAGTAATTTTCTTTTACCATCTAAACAGTGAAAGTGCTGTGCAACCCACATGGCTAGGTTCTTGTTTTCTCTGAACAAAGTAGATCTCACTTCTTGTATTGGTAGGTACAGCTGGGCAGAAGGTGTGTTGCATAGTTTGGTGTCTTTGTGGAACCAGAAAAGAACACTGGATTTTGGTCCTGCAAAAAAAAATACTCAGTGTTGGGTTTTTTTTCCTCTCTTGGAGGTAAAACTGTTCTAGCTGTTGGGGGAGGGGGGTGTTGGTGGTTCTAAAGGTTATTTCTTGACATTCACATTCCATAAATAACAGGAAGGATACTGTGGTTAACATGTGGTTGCAATTCTGGAAAGTGGCAATACAAATTACAATCTGTGATTCTATATTTTATTGTCTCACCAATATCCATGTTAAATCTGCATAGATTGGAAGCAAAAATATTGTAGTAAACTTAAAAAACATTTTTATAACTATCAGTATAAATTCACCTTGACCCTAGGAATGTCAAAATATGACCCTGGCCAAAGCATCACAATGATGAAAATTCTATTACAATTTATTTAATAATTCTCTTGATGATCAAAGTATCAGATTACATCTATTTCATCTGTTATGGCTTGTGAAGAAAAATGGAATTATGCAGAAAACTTTTATTATCATTAAAATTTTAACTCTGATTTGCAACTACACCATTTTATGTCGAAGCATTTAATATTTTGAGGTGTGGAACTGGATTTCTGAATTTGTATTCCATTCTTGAAACTGGTATAGGAATTTTGCCTCACAGGGAAGCATTTCCCATAATCAAACCTTCGGTGATGCCCAGATATGAAGGTGCCTTCAGTGTGCAGGGTGTTCTTAAGAACCCTTTTTTCTACGCTACAGCCAGTAAAACTTGTTTGGAAGAGCCTTGCTAGGCCAGAACATCAGACACTACTTTCCAGTCACAGTTCTCCCATCAGCTGCTGCCCTCAATTTATCTCTTTGGTCCTGTGCAATATAGCAAAGGTTAAAGCATACAAACAGCTGAGCGGGCTCCCTTTATCTTTGTTTTGTAATCATAAAATCTCTTTAATTTAAGAGGTAGATAATGGTTTTGCTTGGGAGAGTCAGGTGGCTGAAGCCGTACGAGCTGGGTGGACTTCAGATTGGACATGAAGAAATTCTTCACAGAAGGGGTGATTAGATGTTGGAACGGACTGCGCAGGGAGGCGGTGGAGTCACCGTCCCTGGGGGTGTTTAAGGAAAGACTGGACACGGCACCTAGTGCCATGGTCTATCTGACAGGGCGGTGATTGGTCACAGGTTGGATTTGATGATCTCAGAAGTCTCTTCCAAACGAACTGATTCTGTGGCTGTGTGACTTGCCAGGGCTCACCGAGGGAGAGCAGTAGGTGGTACGGCCAGTGCTCCTAGGGGAGCTCACAGGGACAGAGATAACGGGGGCCTGAACTAGAGGACGAGGCAGAAGCTCCGGGGTGTCTGACAGGCAGGCCACGGAGTTCAAACATGACGCAATCTCAGAGACTGCTAAATATTTTTTCTTGTTGTTACAGGCGTTTTTTGTGAATCCTGAGCTCACGCCTCCCTGCTGACAGCCTCTCTGACAGACAGGCTGCCTGGGGGGGGGCCGCTCGCCGCCTTCCCGCGGCCTTCCCGGCAACGTCCAGCGGTGCCCTCCCCTTCTCCCGGAGCCGCCCCTCGCCCTCAGCTCCCCTGCCCGCGGCGCTGCCCTCGGCCCCGCGCCCCCTCCCTCGGCCCGAGGAGCTCCGCCCGGCGGCCCCGCTCTGCCTACCTGGAGCCACCTCTATGGTGCGGGGCGGGGCCGGGCGG
>VWZW01006798.1:903929-1022848 GCA_013397115.1 Edolisoma coerulescens | reverse complement strand
CGCCGGCGAGCCCGGCGCGGGGGGAGGAAGGCGCTGGCAGCGCGGAGGGGCTGAGCGGAGACCGGTGTGAGGAGGCCGGGCCGGGCTGCCCAGCGCTGTGGAAACTCGGGGCGGGAGGCGGAGGAGGGGAAGGGCCTTCGCCCGCGGAGAGCAGCCGGGTGCGCTCGCAGCTGGAGCCGCCGAGGAGGGGCCTCGCCGCCCCGGGCCCCACCTTTGTCGGGGTGACCGGGGGTGGCGTCGGTGCTGCGGCGGGGGCCGGGGCAGCGCGGAGGAGCCCGCCCGGCGCGGGAGGCAGATGGGCCGGGATGCAGCCGCAGCCCTCGCCGTGAGAGCAGGGGGCCTCGCCGCCGCCTTCCCCGGAGCGTGAGGCAGCGAGGAGGGGCGGCCAGAGGACAGAGACCTTTGCCGGGATGGGACGCGACGCCGCCGTGAGCCCGTAGCTCGCTCTCCGTGCCCCGGCCAGCCCGCAGGGCCCGCGCTGACTGACACCGCTGTGGGCGCGTCTGGATATGTTCCCTTCCCAACCGGGCGCTTTCTTCGATGTCGTGAAGCTGCGTGGGAAATAGCCCGGTTCCCAGCGGGGTCGGGAGCGTGCCGCCGTCCTCCCCGGCGGGGGAGATGCCTCGGGGCTGGGAGGCAGAGCCAGGCGCTTCCCCCGTGTCCGCTGAGCGCTGCCGGCTCCCGAGGCATGAAGGCAGGCGGCTGTAATGGAGTAAGAGCGAAGACGGCTCCTCTCATCTGCCATTTGCCCTTCCAGACGGGATTGTAAACCGAGAGAGTTAAGGAAGGCTGTGCGAAAGCAGGAGGAATTTCCTCTCTTTGGGGTTTGGCTTTTTTTTTTCTTTTTTTACCCCCCCTTTTTTTTTTCCTGCTCCCGGCTCGAACCGTGGCTTGCCCAGGTATGCCTGCCTCACTGCAGCACCTTGTGCTGGTGCTCCTGCTCTCCAGTGCCACCCTGCTGCTCGGCACTGCGGCTGGTGAGTAGCCACTGGGTGTAACGAACTGGCCATTTTGGCAGCGGGAAGGGGGTGGGGTCCGCTGGTATTTGGGCACATCTGTGCCTCCTTACAAAGTGGTGTGCATCTATTTCAGCGGCGAAGCCTGATAAAAGTTTTGAAATCCTGATACGTTAACTGTCTCGGGGAATGAAATCTGCTTTATTGTGTAAATGAGCTCGACCTGCACTCAGTAAGAATGCTTTGCTTAGATCTGCATCTCTTGTCTAATAACTTACTTCAGTTTTGAAAAAATATATAATCTTTTTGTTTTGCATACCTCGCCCTTTGTAAGGTAATGCAGGAATTTTTAATATATATTTTAATCGTCAGCAGAGCTGTGCCTGTTTTGCTGTGGGATCTTCGGGCACAGCCATTTTTAATTTTATCAGCATCGGTGCTTCTCGGGGCCTTACACATGTGCTGTAGTTTTATAACAGAATTACTGTAATGTGTATTTTTTTTTCCTTGGAGAGGTCTGAAGCAAATATGGAGCTATTTCTTTTGTCACTTGTGATTATAGAACACAAAAAACCCCACTGTTAAGGAATGCTGAAAGATCTTGAAGAGTACTCTTTTTTTGTAACAAGAAGTTGGAAACAGAAATGCGAAGAGCATCCTTACTCATGTATTTGGACACTCTAGCCCTATTTTTAATTGTGTTAGGAAGCTCAGTGTTAGATATGTAGGCTGTTGGAATAGAGATGTGTGTTGGTCTGGCATCCTTTGCTTTTCTGTCACGGTGACAGATAGCATGTTGGAGCCTTCGCGTGTAACCCAGCTTTGTTAGGCAGTAATACCAATTGTTCTTGCAGTAGGCATTTTCCAGCACTTTGGGAAGACTCCTACGACTTTTCTGTCGTTTTACTGATCGGGATCCAATCTGTAGTGCTTGCTTTTCTTCGTGTTATTTTGTAACCTGCTGGGTATAGCTCATAAGTGAATCTTCGCAGGAAAATTGCTGAATCTTGCTAAGATGACCCAACAAACTGATGGTAGTTTCCATGTTATATTTCAGTGGGGTCTTAAAATTAATTTGTCAAAGTTGAAGATATTTGGTGTCAATATTAGGAAAATCTTGTAAATGACACATTTAGGCAGTTTCTCCCTCCGTCTGACTGGATAGTCCCTGATTTTCTTGCTTCTGTTTACTAAGAGGTTTCTTTCAGGAAGATTCATAAATGAAAAGCTTGATGTTTCCTATATCATCCTGACCTTTGACTGCCATTATTTTAGATGGATGTCTGCAGCGTCTCTCTGTGGTCGTTTCTGAGGAGTGTTTTTCTTTTTTTTCCCCTCTTTTTTTTTTTGCCTGGGAGAAGAGACTTCTGAAGGTCAAAAATCTTGGTATTAAAGCACATAGGAATCAAGAATGCCCAGCATCTCAACTTTTCTTTCAAATGTATTTTTTTTAAAACTGTAGGCTTTTTTTTTCCTTTGTGAAAACTTCAGTGAGTTGGTGATTTCTGTGCCATGATGAAGAAGGCTTACTGAAGGAGCAAGTACATATTTGTACCAGGCCAAGGGCTGGGCAGGTGCTGTAAGAGCCCATTTGCGCAGTTTACCCAATTCACTTCAGTTCTGACATGGCAACAGCATTCCCAGTATATCAGTTCTGCCTTGTTAAAAGGGTATTAACGATGCCAGCTTGGTTGGTTGTTTTTGTGAATAGGAACCTATTTTCCCATTGTGATTTATTTCTCAATTCTGAAGTTTTAACAATTCACATTTAAAAAAAAACTTGGTCATAATCCTCTGTAAAAGTAATTACATGGTTGATTTGAGCTTTAGTTAAAGAAGCTAATGGTTGATTTTAAGTTTACACTGCATTTCAGAAAAAAATGTCTATACATGGGGAAGCTACACTAATGTGTAATTCTGCCCTTTTATGTTCATGAAAGAGCCAACACTCTTTCTTCTCTTCCCCTCCCCCAAAGTATGAACTGTGCACTCCCATCAGAGTGAAAATGCTGCCTTTGTAGCTTTGAAACCCCTATTAATTCTTTCTTCTGATTAGTGAACAGATACTATATCTCAGCAGTGTATAGAATTGAGTGCCTATAAATCCAAAATCATGACATCAGAGGGAAAGTATTTTGATAACAGGTTTTTAAGTTTCTGTCTGGAGGAGAATATCTGGACCTCTCTGGGGAGAGCTCCACAAAGACCTGGGCTTAGTATGGACAGGAAGGGGAAGATAAAAAGATGAGTAAAGAAGATGACAAAAAGAAAAAATCTTACCGTGGGGCTGCAGATGATAGTTCCACTCATAATCTGGAATATGAATGAAGAAAGAATGTGGTTCTTCCTTCCCCTTTGTAATTGAAGATATAATAAAGAATTAGCTCTAGATTCAGAAATATTTTCTGATTATCAGGAGGAAAACATTACTGGCTTCCTCCATATAATACAGATCTTAACAGTTATCTGGTAAGTCTGTATTTAAATCATGTATTAGTCCTTGTAAAGAGAAATGCTACAGTGAGGACATTTTACTGACAACAGTCTTGGGTAAAGGTTTAAAAAGCAGTATTGGACAAAAATGGTTTGCAACTCTTTTTTCTTTATTTCTCAAATTATTTGAAATACCTTTTTCTAGATCTTTTGTTTAGAACTATGAAACATATTTATATGCCTTTGTATTGTAGAGGATTCTGCTGTGTTAATCGTGAAGGTTTGTGCCTGAAGAGGTGGTTGCTGAACCTTTGAGCTGTTCGCCAGTATTGCGAAAGAATTTTGTTTGGGTGTTCATATGGACCAGATATAAAAGATACAATCTTTCCTCATTTCACTTGCTTACGTTCCATGATATGCAATACTGAACCACTTTTCCTTCTGCATACATGTCCAGGGTAAACAGCATTCCATTGTCTAATGTGTAAATTATTTGCAGAAAATATAAGGTGAAAATTAAAGCAAACAGAATATCCTTTTATCTTTGGGAATATTTTCATAATTCTATATCTGTGTGGTTCAAAAGGGCTGCAAAAATTAAAGTGTGAAAGGAATTGGATAGAGATTGAAAAATTCTTTTAATGATAATTTTAATTATTAATTAAAATGAGTGAACTGAAGCATCTTTATCTAATTCTGTCTTGCTGGTTAAAGTTACTTTAGTATCTCAACATAATTTGTTTGAAATGTGAATTGGGTGACACGAGGAAAAGACTCTTTTGGATATTCAACTCAGTTCTTCTAATTTAGTGTTTTGAATGAGTAACTGACTCTGTGATATTGGCCTAGGAGGTGGAAACCAGGCTGTTTGCTTGAGGAGCACACTGGTATGCCTGATGGATAACCACACGCACAAGCACAGCCTGGATGCCAGACTAGGGCTTCATGGGCTGTCTGCTTGTGTAAAGAAATATTGTAGCTGTGAAAGCCCAGGCTTCTGCACAGAGCCATTCCCCCCCCTGGGAAGTGCCTTTTTTCCCTTAGATAAATCAGCCTGTATGAACCTCTGTGATACTTCAGCTAAGGTGCTTCCAGTTTCCAAGCAAACTTCAGTGCATGGGTACTGCACTGTGCAGTGTAGGCACAGCCTGAGGAAATGGAAGCTGTGCTCATCTGGTGGCCAAGGAACCCAAATTTCAAGCCCTGAGACATTACACAGATACGTTGATTCAGTGTGAATGGCTTTACCCTCAAAGGAACCACGTATAAGAGGTTGCCTCTGATGAAGGCCAGCCAACCTCACCTCACCCTGGACAAAGAGGGAAGCATAACTGTCTGTCTTAAAATTATTCTTACAGTGAACTTTGTTGAAGTGGTTATTTTGATCGCATCTCCCTAGCACTTACTACAAATTTCTGTAAAAAAATTTTTGTTGACTTCTGCTTTGTTGTTCCCTTTCCTTTTTATATTTCATTAAGTATTTCTCAGTAGTTTGTATAGTCAGTGGCATTGTTTCCTTGGCAGATACCATCTCCCTCTGCCTTTCTCACTGGAGAGAGAAGAAAGTTACATTGGATTCTTCAGAAATGTTTTATTCCTAACAACAGAGTGCCTGGTACTGGAGCTGCATTGTGTTTGGACTCAGTCTGGCTGTGCCATGAATATGTGCTGTCATTTTCTGGGCAGAAGCTAACTTTATAGCCAGGGCTGTGAGCTGAGTGTAAAGTTTCATTTGGAACAAAATGTTTATGCCCTGAATAAAACAGGCTGGGTAATGCTTTATGTTGGGTAGGACTGGAATCTGTGCATAGCTTACAGGCAGTAACTATTAATTTTATTAAGATTGTAGACTTAGTGGAGCTACTCACTGCTTGATTTTGAATTCAAGAATAAGTGAAATACAAGAACTGTTCCCCAAAAGACTAACACTTTAGTATGCAAACTGATTTTCTGCAGTGTGGGTTTTATTGTGTTTTGTTTTGAGGTTTTTTGTGGGGTTTTTTTGGTTGGTTGTTTTTTACTTGTTTGTGGTTTTTGGTGGTGTGGTGTTTTTTGGGGTTTTTTTTCCTCTTTTTTTTTTCTCTGAAGCATAAGTTCACAGAAGCATAAGGCTGGAAGTGATTTCTCTGTTTCCTCCATGGTCTGGTTGTGTAAGTACAGATAATAATGTCTGTCTAACATCTCTAAAATCTCCAGTGAAGAGGGGTTTCACAGCCTGTCTAGGTAGTCTGGCCTGTTACAGTGCTTAATTATCATGTTTTTCATAATGCAACAGTAGTAGATTCTTTTCGCCTCTTTTATAATGCAAGATTGTTTAAGATATGCCTTAATTAATATGTGGCAATCCACCTGAAAATGTAGTGTGGAGTATGCACACAGACAATTGCCAGGGAATATCAGTTTAGTTAAGTTCCCGTGTTGAAGCTTAGTGTCTTGAGCTTGGCTTCAGTAATTTGTGATGGAAGCCTTGAGCTGACCGTCATTGTTTTAAAATGCAATTTTGCAGTTTTAAAAAACTTATTTCAATTTCTGAGTCTTCCTGACTCAAGAGGTCTGTTAATCTGTGTTTTGCAGAGCTGGGAGCTGGGAGCTGGGCTGAGCAGCTGCGAATCTGATAGGAGAGGTCAGTCAGGGGGTGTGGTGAGGAGGAAGAAAGGCTCGGACAGGAGACATTTGAAAGGATGAAGGATTCAGTCTGGTTTGCTGTGGGATGAGAACCAAGGCTTATTAGACAGCCAGACAGAGATAGTGTCTGAACGTTTGTCAGACTTGCTTGGAGAATGAGTGGAATGAAGCTTTTTCACTGGGAAGAGAGAGGAAAGCATAGTTGTAGGTAGCAGTTTTGAAGATTTCTGTTCTTTCTTGTGAGAATGAATGAGAGATCCAGTCATGTAGATGATGCCTTTACCGTTCTCTTTTTTCCTCAGTCTTGTAAGTTTGGAAACCACAAGCTTTTGGGTGGTGATGGCATTTTGTTTCAAGTCACTGGGATGTGTCAGTTTTGTCAGTTGCCTTCTCGAGTTTGCATCAAATCATGTTTTTTGTTTTGAACTGTAAATGTGTCTACCTTTTGCATCTCTCAGTACTCTGTATTTTCTCTTTGGTTTATTATTTCTGTGAGAGAAGGAAGGAAAAATAGGCACTACGGACACAGAAGACTGTCTTTGACATCTGTGAACCCTTCTGTCTCCACCTCTAACTCCTTAATCTGCTAGCCAATTTCAACCATATGTGAAAGATGAGAAAAGTCTCAAGAGATTAATTTGCTACCATTTTCATGAAAATTAGAAACTGAATAGAGGAAACAGTTCCAAGGTAGAGGTTCTTCAAGGGAAAAGAGGAGCATAACTCAGCCCAGGTAATTCTCTTTGCTTAAAACTGGCTGCCCAGTCAGTGCAAGGATGCTGGCGGTGTGTTGGTGCATGCACTGTTCTGGACTATGCACAGTATATTTTGCTTTCTGTTCACCTGGCGTTCTGTAGAAGATCTGGGGGAGAATGGGGTATCTCTTCTGTGGGAGATCTGGGAGTTGGCTGAGAAGTGTGGGAGAAGAGTCACATTTCTAGGCAATTAGTTTGCTGCTTGTTGAACAACTGGTGTTTCTGAGACAATGTAGTAGCCAATTTTTTTTGACTGAACTTGCAAAACAATGCCCAAATTTACTGAATGGCTATCATCCATTTATGAACTCCACAGTGTGTATGAGTAACTTAAATGGCATGCATTGTTTTTCACACTTTCAGAACTGGATTTGACTGACTGTCCTGTGTATACACTGTAGTTCAGATATCCCGCACATCAAGCTTCCTTATGATCGTCTTTTCAACAGTGCTGTAACTCAGGCTTTTCCTGTGGTGCCTTTGAATGCTTTTCTAATGTATTATACTTGCTTCAATCTGTGAAGTGTATGAAAAATAGTTTTATTATTTGTTTAAGCAGGAGTAATGGGAAGGTAGGTACTGTCACCTTCTGGGCTGGAGTAAATGGCAGACCATGACATAGGTACAGGGAACCTTGCATTACCTTGCCCTCCTGCCGCTAACAAGTCAGTACAGAAGCTCTTACTATTATGTCCGGCCAAAAGCTGGCATTTATGCTCCTTGTTCTACTATATATCCTTTGACTATTTTGAGTTGTAAGCAGGATGGGTGTAGGAAAATATGGGTAAGAGGCTTTTTTTTTTTTTTTTAGTGTTGAGATGGCTGTAAGTATGATCATAGGTCACGTATGTTAATTGGGCTCCTTAGTTTATACATTAGAGAATGCAGCACTTAATTAATATCAAAGTGTTGGGCGTTGGCAGTGTCATCTCTCAAGCTCGTCATTCTTGGCATGAAGTGCACTTCCCTCTGCATAAGTCACAAAGGTCAGGTTTACCTGGTGTGAGAAGCTTTAATGTACTTCAGTGACAAGAATGACTGACTAAACATGCTCTGCTCCTCTTGCTTTTGCCTTATGAGACTTCCTCAGTATGGTTTGGTTTCTGTTAAAAAACCCCCATTTTATTTCTAAAACCAAAGTAGCAGATACTTGATACAAGACTCCTAGACCATCCATGTTAAAGAACCTTAATTAGATTTTTCCAAGAATTAAAGTTAATCCACAGTCCTTTGTTAGACTTGACAAACTTGTATCAGGAGAAATAGTGGGTTGTGTTACTATTAAGGCTATTTTCTATAGTAAGGATTGTATTAAATAAATTATCTCAGCAATATGCTTAGTTGTGCTTAGTTATCCCCTGTAAAAGATGCTTGCTTTTATTAGTGATGGAGCGGTTCTGTTGTAATTAGTTTGTTGCTGGACGTACTTGAAAATTAGTCCTTCCTTCTGATACTGTCCTTCAGAAAAAAGTCAGTAAAGCTGATTTCATTGGGAGGCTTAGTGTTCCTATACCTTCCAAGCTGCAAAAATCATGGTGTGGATATATTTTATGCAAAAGATAATGTGGTACGTGCTGTGAATTTTTGTCAGTCCTTTTATTTGTTTAAAACCTAAACACTAGAAATAGTTTTTCTGTATTTATTTGCAGAGAAGGGACTTAGCTGAAAATTAGGGTTTTTTAAATGATTACCAGTTCTTAAATATAAATTTTTATTATATTTACCTGTCTGAGATATGAATGATATGTAAAACCAATATAGTAAGGAGAAGAAAACTAAGGTTGTAGTAGGAAAATTGTAGCACCCGTCTTTTTAGTTAGACAGTGGCACTGCCATATATATATGCAAAACAAGCACTTAGCCCAAGAAGAAGCTTTCTGTATTAAAATAATTTCAGTTGCAATCAGAGAAGGATAAAAGGAACCCTGTAATGAAGTTCGTCTGGATGCCACCACGGTGTTGGTTTCTTATGTTTGCATGTTTGAAGTTCTTTTCCTTTATTTCTGGCTGTAATGGCCCAGGCCAGGGAGCTGCAGCCGGAGCAGCTGCCATGACCGAAATACCCAGGCAGGCCGGGGCTCTGCAGCTGGAACAGGAGCCCAGGGCACGCTCCTGCCTCCCCGGCTGTTGGAGAAGGACTCGGCTGAGAAGTGGAAGAACTCGTTCCAGCGTTCTGTGCTATTCTTACTCGGCTCTGCAGGCAGGCACGAATGACTCAGTGAATTTAAATGAGTGAAAAAAAGATGTGGAAACAGTAGGATAAATCATTCCTCATGCCCACTGCGGCAGTATTTGGATCTCTGTAAACTTTTTAATGTAGAATATATGCAAATTCTCAATTCCAATGTGTATTACATAGATACAGTGAAGATGAATTGTAAAACATACATGTATATATATGTATGTCTGTATGTACCCTTATGTACTCAGTATGTTACCAAAATTCAAGCCTACCAATATGCTCCACTGCTAAAACCTAATATTTTAATACTAGCAAACTGGTTGTTTGCATGGTGTTCTTAATTTCCAGAAAGTCCTTATAAATGGCTTATTTTGCATGATAGGTAAACTTTACACTTATTAATTACATTCAGATTCTATCAGGATCTGTTAAATAATTTCTCTTTTAGTTATGCTAAGATGAATCTGACCTAATTAAATTTTAGTTAAATTTAATCTGTAGTAGTTAATGCTGTTGCAGTAGAACACAATTATTTGGTCACAGTTGTTTCGCATTGTTTTAGCCAAGAATTTTAAATCTAATAAATATTTTTCCTAATTTTTTCCGTACAGACTTAGAAATATCTAAAGTGGCAAATAGAGAGACTTTATTTGCTTTTATTGTTTCCTCTCGGAGAAGTAGTACCATTAAGGAAGCTGTCAGCAAATTTAGCTTCCCTTATTTTAAGAAATACTCAAACAGACTGTTTGTGTGCAAGACAACCCCCTAATTATTATTTTACTAATCTGTATGTAGACTATATAGCTACTTAAAACTGAAGATGTGGTCTTTGGGCACAGGGATACACCGTCCAAATATGACATCACATAGTAAATTAATTTTAAAAATGGGGAGAAGTGGGTTGTGTTTAAAGTAAGGAAGACTAGTGATACAGTAATAATATAGTAACTCACACAACTTTGTGGTTTCACTCTGAGAATGTAAGAATATTTTCTTCTCGCTTTGCAATGTGCAGGGGAAGAAAATCAGTGAGGTCCTAAGTCACTTGAATAATAAGTGATGCCATAATATATGAGACTGGTAGGAATATTGTGAGCAGGAGTCACTTCACGGAGGAAATCTAGAAGCATTTAAGAGGGAATGTGCTGAAAGGGATGTTGAATTGAGTTCTGTTGAGGAATGGAAGAGTTAAATGTGGAAACAACTATTCAGATGTTCCGTACTTTGAAGCAGTCATCAAAACAAAGTCTTTCATCTTGAAGAAGCGAAGGTCTGCAAAAGGAAGCAAATATTGTCACAGTGATATCATGGTCAGCAACTTGATTTTCTTGACTGGTTTTGGAAGAGTGGGAGAAGGGTTAGTAACAGAAGAGCTGAGCTGAGACCAAAATAAGGCATGCAGAAAAATAAAGAATGGGCTTTTAATGTGGTATAAACAAATCTGGTAACAGAGTTGGTGATCCAGTAATGAGGGAAGAAGATAGGTGGAAAAAAAAAAAAGCTCTGCAGTTAATTAAGGTTCTCATTAAAAACTGGGGGAGCCATTGTGAAGAACAGTGAATTGTGTGTAGCACACAGGGCAATGTGCATTGTACTCTTACTCCTCTATGCCCTGTTTCAGAACGAAGCTTGCACTAGCTAAGTGAGAAAGCATCTGAAATTGCCAGTAAATCCAGAATGTGCCCCAGAATTCTGTCTGAACTGCACTGTGTGTAGCCAATGCTCATAATAATAGCAGCAACAGGTTTTTGTTTGAACTGTAAAGAAAGATGAAAACAAAAATTTTAACTTTAAAAAAACATTTTAAAAAGTTTTTATGTGGCATATAATGCAAAACTTTACAGAGCCTATTTTTACAGAGAGCCCGAATAATCCACTTTTGTAGTAACTGAAGTAAGAATTTGCTCAGAATCTCAATCCTTTTTATGACTTTACCTCTTTGTATTTGGTTATGATTAATCTTCCATAAATTTGTTGTTACATATTCGTGAAAATCAGAGCTTAATTTAAATGATTGAATGGCTTTGGAGTTTTACACACAGTACCTATGTTTTAGTGTTGCTCTCCTACAGCAAGATGAGATATGTCTTCTCTTTGGTGCTGGTTTCATGTATTTGTTGTGCATATGGTATCTTTTCTGCCAAGTTCAAATCTTAAAATGTAGTTAAATCCATCATTTTCAGACATCAGAATTCAGCATACATTTAACGATGTTGTTGTATATCATTTCCAGTCTTCCTGCAATATGTTCTTGCATATAATGCAAAAGAAAAACCCAAAGACATCAACAGCCTTTAGACAGGCTTCTAATTGAAGATAAATCAAGATAATTTTAAATACTGAACTTTTTTACTGTATCAACTAACTTGACTTCTGTATCTGATTACTGAGGGAAAAATGAACATTTGTGTGAATGTTCTGTATTTAAATGGAAATTTTAAGAAGTCACTTTTCCCTTTCTATGCTGATGTGATGCCAGTTCTGAGCCTCTCAGTGTTGCTTTTTTCATGCTTTTGTGGTCATGCTATAAGCTTAAACCCAGAATCACTTTGGGACAATGAAGTTCAGTACAGTTATGTTCTATTTCCAGATGCTTATTATGCAAGATGCTGGTGTAATCCCACAAGCCTTTTTAGTATTCCTGAATACTTTATTCATTTGTACACATTTATATTTAGTTCTTTGAACTTGACAGAGATTTTGGAGATCAGGCATTTTAGTGAGACTGCCAGGAAACACTGAGAAGTAAGCCCATTGCAATATCCTGGCTTCTCCAGATAAAACTAGACATCCTGGCTGGATGTTTACCCGTGTTATTACAGAAGAAGGTATTTGTGTCTTGATTCTTTCCTAGATTTGTCCATCCTTCTCCACCCTCGGTTTTGTTATTCTTTTTAGGATGGTTAGGATAAGCATGTCATGAATTTACCTTTATGTTACCGACGTGCTTTCAACATGTAACTGCAACCAAACAGTTTAAAATCTAGGAATACCACAAACAAACAGTTATTACATTTAGCTGAAATATTTAATAGCACAGGAGGATGACGTATGCGATGGAATCCGATAGTAAATTCCTTTGTGGCAATTACATAAAGCAGTTCGTTTCAGTGCTTAATTGATAACACTGAGGCTTGCTTCACTTCCGTGAGGTGTGGGAATACGAGGTGCAGAGGTAACTGCATTCCATCAGGTCTCAGTCTAGACAGGCACGAGAGCATCATTCATCCTGTAGCAAACAAGGAAGGCTAATCACCTTCTTAAAAGTGACCTTGCAGCTAAAGAATGTGCTGTGGTGGGCACACAGAAAGGCAAGTAGAGAGCTCAGTGCCATCACCAGCAACACAGGTCCTGGAGTTACGGGTCTCACCTGAAAGGATGCGATCTGAATTGCAGAATGCTGGTTCCTTCTCATTTTATAGGGGTGGTGGTTTTTGAAAGAAATGGTTTAGTGAATTGCTGTGCAGTTAATTATATTTGATTGAAGGAAAAGCTCATTATCTAGTTGAGGTGGGAGGAAGCTTGAAGTGTACTTTTATAGCAATAAGTATTAGGAAGCACTAGTAGAGACTCAACTCCCTTTAATTGAAGAGTAATCAAACAAGCTTTGACTTTTTCAAACAGCATTTACAGGAAAAGGGCTTTTTTACTGTATTTTATTTTATGAAAGTGGATGGTGTCTACTTCTAAGGCATAGTGAAGTTAAGAGGTAAGCGTGATGTAGCACAAAGTGAGCCCTGTTTAAATATTTCTGCTGGATTTGGTAGCTTGATCTCTCCATAGACACTACCAGAATTAGTTGTAGAGGATTTAGGAGTGGAAGAGTATGGGAGCTATTGAGGAAAGTGTGGGAAGGTATTTTCAAGTTTTCTTGGTTTTGTGAGTACAAACAGTAAATAGCAGATGCCCCTAATAGCACAGGAGGCACTAAGAGAAAGATGCACTGTGACATCTTGAGGATAAATGTTAAGAACTCCTGACAAAGAGATGTAAAGGAAGAGGATGAGTTCAGATGGAAACTAGTTTGCCAACTGCTGTGCTTTGATTGACTCTGTGCATGCTCCTAACCTGGAGTAAGTGTTAAGATAGCTCTTGGAAAGAAGTTGTGAGTATGTAGATGCCGAGTTGCTGTAGGATAAGTTAAGTAAATTACCACTGTAATTTCATATTTTATGTTATCTGGCTTTGTGGATATCCTTCCTTCTCCCTTGTCAATTGTTCTGCTTCAGCAGGAGGTCATAATCCTGCAGATTAAGATCCAAGTGGAGCATTTAAAGAACGGAAGATGCAAATGTATTTAGTAGAGAATGAGCACAATTCTGTAGTTTTGTTTTCACTCACAAAATCAGAATTACCTAAAAACAAAGCATTATAAATAAACATGAAATTAGTCATATAAACCCCTAAACTATCGTTATAAGAACTGTCTGACCTTAATTCAGATGCTTTGTGCATAACTGTGACTATTTTTATAAAGTGTTTTTCTCTGCAGGGTATTTGCCTCATTTGGTGAAAAAGGGGTAATTTCAAGGTCTTGCGGAGAATAGACTTTTGCAGTTGCACACTCTCCTGCTTCTCTGTTCCCCTTGGATGTTATATCTCCCAGTTCAGAGGTGGTTCTTCATGTGTGCTTCTTTCTTGACGCTATCTCTTCTTAAATTTCACTTACTGCCCTTATTTCAGTTATTGTAGAAAGACATTTTTATTTCCACTTGAACATTGCTGTTTTATGCATTTCTTCTCTTTAATGAAAAGAAACGAGTTGTATCATGTTACTAAAAAGAGATCTTTGATAAGTGCTCAGATCAACTGGGGTGCATAAAGGAAGTGCAAGAGACTGAAGTTTATTCTTCCCTAGAGGAATGCTTAGCTTCTCTGACTCTTCTGGTATGCTTTCAAAAAGTAAGGCTCCTTTATTTTTCTACTTTTATTGTCTTGCAGAACACAAACTCTGAGAATCTTAATTGACAGATCCACTGTGGATGTATGATTTGTTCTGGGGGAGATGCAGTGGGGTGAGATTAGAGGCAGTGTAGGACTGTCATTGCCTACCCAAACTTGGCTCAGTATAGCCCACAAGAGGTGGCTCATCTACTAAACTTTTAAACGTGCATGAGCTTGAGTGAGTAATTAAGGAAGTGATTTCAGATATATATTTAAATAATGCTTTCAAAAGAATCATATGAAGCTTTGGTTAAGATCTGGGGAGAGGGGGCAGTTAAGGTAAAATTGTGTGAAGGGCTATTCAAGTCCTTGGGGAACATAAAGGTTCCACGCCACAGATTTCCAAACTATTTCTCCTATGGTGCATTTTATTAAAAGGTTCCAGGACTTTTGAAAGGCAAGCTGGTAATATGATTTGTCACTGCGTAGACAAAAACCAAAATTATTCTCAGCGTTGTCAACTCCTGTGTGCCAGGGGAAGGTGGGTGTGACAGTTCAAAAAGAAAATGATGGTGCTCTCTTGGAGATCTGTATCTAGTCATTAGTGTGATAGCGGATACCTTGTAGTTCTGCTAGATTTATTTTGAATTCTCATCTTTGTGTTTGGAATTGTATTGTGCAAGACTGATGAGATCAGGCTTTGGAAGTTAGCTTAGAACTGCTGTAGCCTTTGCTTGCTCTGCCCTTCCTATCCTTCCGGTTTTTATTCACTAAATGTATACAAATGTGAACACAAATACTGTCTTCATCTCAAATGTCTCCATCTGAGGAAAAAGAGTTCCTTTCTCATGTCCCATACTTGGCATATGGTAGCATTTATCTAGTTCTGTTAAGGACTGCAGAAGACTTGTTCTAGCATATGACAATAAACCTCTCATAGCTTAAAATAAACAGAATTAAATGAGAGTCAGAATTAACTACGATTTCGGCAACGGTATTTCAAGAGAGAAGCTCTTAAATTCCTTTTCAGTGATCTACCAAATGTTTGCTTTTGGCCATCAGGAGCTGACAATTCATACAGTGCTGTCTGTCTCTACAAATTCCTGTACTTGAGTTTATTGTGCCGAGTGCAAATGATCACACCAAGTAGCAAAGCTTAAGCAGCACAATCAGAATCTGATTGTGTGAGGTCTGCATCCCCTTCTACGCTTACTTGTACACCAGCAGCTTAAATCTGGATCCCCTGGCTGGCCTCAGGGCCCTACCTAATTCAGGCTTGCTATTTCTGTGTGGAACAGAAATAGATGCACTCTTAAGGTAAAGTTGCCTGCTGCCCTTTGGGGCAGAAGTTGGTTTGGAAGCAGTATTTGGCTTTTGCTTTGAACCTGTGACAGTATTGAAGACAGTGCATAGTTGCAAGCTGCAAGCCCAGATATTTTGTAAAAACAGCTGAGAGAAAAGGAAATAGTAGTTACGGCTGCTGTGTAAGATGAAGAAAGGAAATGGGAGCCTCCCTTAAGTGCAGCCACTAAGAAGGATAGTTAAAAATAGCTGCTTTTCCCCTCTAAACAATTGTCTAAGTTGCCATAAATCTTGTTTTTTCTTGGGACGTGGAGACAAGTCTCATTCCCTGGGCATTCTGTTCTGAAATGCCAGTTGTGTTTTGAGAACTTGCTCTGCACACATTGATTATTGCAGTACAGATGTTTAAAAGGAAAAAACAAACATTGAGTCCTAACTGTGATTGTAATGAGCAAAAGCATGACAGTACTTAAAAAACATATAGACAGTGGATGGGAGGAGGACCACAGTGAGATGAAGTATCTTGCTGTTGTTCAGTGTGCCACCAGCAAAGAGGAACTGATGCCTGGTTTGCTGCCTCCGAGTGCATTGTCATCCACCTCACCATCCTTTCATAACGATCCCAAACTGATGGGTTTTTTGAGATATCTCATAGTAGAAAGCTGGTTGTGATAGCTTTGTACTAAGTAGAGCTGCTCACAGAGAAAAATTATGACAAGTGGCAGCTTTATTGCAAAACATACAACTATTAGAGACACCAATTTTCAAAGGAAATTTTGGGTTTGGAAGGTTTAGAAATGCATTTATTACTTTCTCACCAATGTTAACCGCTCTGTTTCAGTTCTATACAAAAAGTTCAAAAGAGAAAACGCTGTCATTTCAAATATATTTTGGAGTGTTTTACTTTGTGTCTTACCCTATTGCTGTTTGAATTCTGATTAGCTAAACTGATTCTTTTATAATCGTTCCTGCCCACTACATTTCTTCAACTTGTTATGCCAAGCAGGCCACAGATTCCAAATATCTGTTGTTTTGTATCATCCACTCATCCTCTTCGTCTTTTTGATTGAGCTGCTTCTGAGGTGTTTAATAAAACAGCTAAGAAAGCCAAACAGATGACTAAAGAGGTAGTGTGTCCAATTGCCCAACTACTTAAATATATTTTAATGAATCAGCAAAAAGTGTTTTTTTGGTAGACGCATGGTGGATGTTCCTTATTTTAGATGAAAGTGAATTTCTAATCTTAAGCTGCATCTAAATTAGCAGTTCCAAGTGTCTGTACTCTGACATGCTTTCACTGCTTTTCTTAGAAGCAGCAGGAAACTAGAATGTTCCCTATGTAACTTACTTTCTTCCTTTTCTTTTGACAGTGAGTATAGTTGGGGTTTTATATTGCAAGAAAAAACAAATTGTAGAGACATGAGCACATTGCTAGAATTTCATTACTTTTATTTCCTTTTTTTCATATTTGTGTATTTCCTTTGGTTTTTTTCACTTTTTTTCCTCTCTTCTGCCCAGTGTTCTTCAAGTGCCTGTTCTGCCTGTGTAGAAGAGAGAAGAGGTAATTTGAGCCTTAGCATTATCCAGTTATGTTGCTGGAATGCTTTGCTGTCTAATACTAGTACATGTAGAATTATTCTGAGTCCTGCTTTCTCTGTAGATACCAAGAAACTCCTAGACCCAAAGGACATTTAAATGAACATATGAAACCCTAAGAGCGTTTTCTTTTAACCTTCTCTGAAGCTATTAATTTTTCACATTTCAAGCAGTAAGTTTAGTGTGAGGGAGTCCAGCGGGCTACTGTCTGAGGATCAATAAAAGCAGATTATATGGATTTACTCAGATATTGCCAACTTCGTAGTGCAATTTGGTGAATTTTAACATACATGTACTATGGTGAAACTTTAATGTAGTTGTGGCTATTTTTTTCTTGTAATCATCTGATTTCCAATCCCTTCCTATTCCTAATAGCCATTATTTTTGCTAATGGTGAGCTTCGTAATTTTTCTTAAGGCTTTTTGTGTGTGAGAGAGAGCAAGCTCAGGATGACTGTGGTCTTAATTAAAATGATATACTTTGGAATTAGGAGACATTTTAAGTCATCTTTGGACAGTTGGAACCCTGAGCATCCAAATAGTAAAACAGACAGTGTAGTGTTACTAGATTCTCAAATTAAAATGCTGTAGTTGCCAATCCTTACATTATGGCCCTATGAAAACCATTATGGAAGTGGACATGGACACTGAGCTATAGTTTCTTGACTGTGGGAGAAACCTTCTAACTAGGCACAGATTTCAAACTATATTAATGAAACAGTACAGTAGAACTAAAAGTACCACAATCTGCTGTGGCATACAGATGAATGTATGGTAGAGTATTGGTTAATAGATGAAAATAGAAGACATCTCTAGCAAAAAAAGTTATTTCAATGATTTACTACGTGGAAGCGCATGAAAATTTAGTGAGGTGTAAGAATGCTGATAACATAATTGGAGATTAACTTTTTTCTGTCTTGATTTTCCCCTGTGACTGAATGGCTGAAGCACCAGGTAGGCATGAGGCTAGTGTGAAGAATGAATCCTCTTCACAGGGGCCTTGGAATAAAGATGTGTTTAAGCATGAGGAGGAAAAAACCATATTTGAGTTAGTCACCAGAAAAGATTGGACAGAGGGGAATAGTTCTTTGCTTAAAGTCTTTGTGGATGTCTTAGTAAATAAACTCTCTAGTTTATTTAGTAGGTTTTTGATGATGACACATGCACACAGTTTGTGCATAATAACTGTCTCTGTCATAGTACGAACATATTCTTTCTTTCAGGTCTGTAGTATGTAGTCTTGTTGGTACTAAACAGGAATCTGCAGCTAACCAATTAAAAATACATGATATCTTACCATTTTTATTTGTTGATGTAATTCTCTAAATACTATGGAATACAAATATGCAGTCTTGTATCCAGATACCCTGGTGAGAGCTTTCTGCTGTAAGGTTATGGAAGAAATTAATTTAAAAAGAGAAAAAAAAAAAAGCCGCAAACTCAAAACTTCATATAGTGGAAACAAGATGTTATTAAAAAGATCTCTTGTTGTATGCTTTGAACTGAGCAGTTTATTTCCTACTGTTTGCTACAATAATATTTTTCTCCTAAGCACAACTTTGTGACCAGAATCGTAGAATAAATGCCAGGGACCTAGAGGGTGAGCAGGAGAAGAGGAAGAATAAAAAGCTGCTTCTACAAAGCAGAGTTGCTCTTTATTGGAGACCACAAGCATTTCCATTCTTTCTTTTCTCTGTTTCAGCTTCATCTTCTCCCTGGCTTTTGGTCTTTTCATTTGGTTTTGACCTCCTTTGCTTTTATCTGCTTTCTGAGCAGTGGCACCACTGACCTGTGTTCTGTCTTTTCACTGTTCTTCACATACCAGCTTTCTTAATATTTTTGGGGGTCTTTTTTCTATTTTGTGTGCTTCCCTGGCAAGAGCAAGGAGATTAGAAGACAAAAGTCATGCTTTTAGTTCCAGCTTTACCAGAGTAGCTGCTTGGCTGCTGGATGCGGAGCTGAAGTTCAACTCAGCTTATTCGTAAAGCAGCAGATTTTTACCAGCCTATGGAAGCAGCATGTGCAACAATCCCATGTCCTAGAGAGACTGCAGAGCATGTCCAGTGCTGCTGGTCTGTGAAAAATTGAGTTTCCAAACTAACAACCTCTTCTGAAGTTTTTCAGAGGCCTATAATTTTGGTACGTTGTCAAGAAAATGAGCAATCCTCTCTCTGTTCCCCTTCCACTTCCCCACAAGAAAAAAAAAAGCTCGCCGCAAACCAACCAGGAGCCACACCCTTGGTATGAGGCAGCCCGTCTGCCACAGCTTAAATTCAGCTTCTTCCACTTTTAGAATTCGTCAACAGAATACTTTAAAAAAGTATTTTAATATGGACTTCACAACCTATTTTTTCTAGTCTTACTCGCAGGCATGACAACATGGTTTTAACAGAGTCTCTTTTTAATTTCTAAGTAAAAAAGTAGAAAAACACTTGCTGTATGAAATCTGTGACCTCCCTGATAGTTTGGCAAATGTCTTAAGCAACTGAAAATGGAGTTCTTCTAAGATGTGTCAGATCCTTAATTACAGGCAGAATTCCAGGCTGGGTTATAATAAATGTAATTATTCCCTCCCCTGTCAATTTAAATGAAAAGTAAGTAAATATAAATAATGTCAAACCAACTGTCCCTCAATGCTGTCCTCAATTGACTAACATTGAAAAGGTGGCTAACAGTGCAATTAGTTTTTAGAAGAGGTCCTAAAACTTGAATTTCAGGTTATGTATATGAACATACTGAGGTGAAATAATGTGAAGATAAACTGGAACAGGAGTACTTGTGGTGGTCAGTTTAACAAACCCGAATCATGATAAAAAACCAATGACAAAACAGACCTAGTGTGTTAATGCAAATATTTTTAACCTATTTGACCTGAATTACCATAATGTCTTCCACTGTTTTGCAATTTTGATGAAAACTTCCCTTCTGCTTGAATTTGTCTTGTAACATTATTAATAATTTTTTTAAAAAGTTAATGCAGTACTCAGTAATTTCATGGAGTTGCATGGAGAAACCTGTAACTGCTACCAAAACTTTTTGAAGAAGATGGGCAAGCACTCCATTATCTAATGATGGAGAATTGACATCACTGCGGTTCTGCAGCTTGTCCCCACTCCTGGTGCTTCTCAAACAAGCTACCATCTGTGGAGTACAGTGTTCTAGTGACTGCTCAAGCTTGTTTTCTGCTCTGTAAGCAGAAGAATGTATATTCAGGTGAGTGTTTTTAATGGATCTGTTCACAAGAGCATAAAACTCCTCAGAGCTGCCCCTGCTCCAGTTTTTACAATCAGGCTTTCTAATAACAAAACCTTATATCCCAGTGGAGAGAAATTTTTGTGTTCTGTCTCTAGGACAGTCCCAGTGGCATAAACTGTGTGTCTGACAACTAATTTTACGTACGAAAAATTGTTTTAAAGGCCTTTACAGGAGAAGTAAATGCTTGTCGTGGTCTCTCTTGTGGAGACAGCGTTGTAATGGCTGCGCAGGTGGAGGTGTACTGCTGGCTGGTGTGGGTGAGGTACCTCATTACACCCTCCATAGTTTTGAGAGCCTCTATGAGGCAGTGTAGTATTCTAATGGAGCCAGCAAGAGTTTTGATGTTTCTTAATCGACTCAAGACTTTTCTGTGGCCAGGAGCTGTGTTGAGTCTTAAAAGGAATATGTGTGAAAGGTATAGGGAGGATCAGTGTAGAGTACCCCCTCCTTCTGTGTACTCCAGGGGAAGCTTACAGTGGCTGTGTTGAAGTAGTTACCCTTCTTGGAGGGAATTTTCATCCCCATCTTGATGAAACATATTTGGTGCTTCCTGCAGCAAGGAGAGACCTGCTCCAGGTCTGCCAGGCATTGCAGATGATAGGGCACTGGCTGTTGGGGGGATTCTGGTAAGTGCATGTTTTGACACTCATGTTTCAAATTCCCCAGTGCTGCAGTTCTAGTCACTGCTTATGGTGAAATCATGTAACCAGTGAATTATTTACAGAGGCAGGGCTGCATTTGCAGAGGTGCCCTCATTGTGAAGTGAAAGCTCCCTAAAGCAATGAAACAATAGAGAGTAGAATTGGAGCAGAATTTAAATGAAGTAAAGATTTTGTGGCAGCCAGTCAGAAGGTCAGATCGGGTTTTCTGAAGTACTGGCTGGGTTTGTCTCTGTAATCTGATACTGCAGCCTTGAAAGTTTGTAGAGCTTTCTGGTTTTGTTTATAAAGTGACTAAAATGTGTGTTTGTCATAGCGTCTTCTGATAAGATACTATGGCTTTGCTTATCAAGAACTTGTAAGGGGTTCTCAGATCCTCCTCTCAGGTATTATTAGCAAGGCTGGGGAGACAAGGTCACCTCAGTTCAAGCTTGTTTAGAGGAGTATGCTGACCACTCTTGGCATGGCTGAAATCGTATATTTAAAACAACAGCAACAAAATGACACTTCTTTCTCTCTACTTCCAAACTTATTCCCACCCTCCACATCCCAGGCAAAAACCTGACTGAGAGCAGACTTGTAAGCAGATGATAAACTCCTGTTGTGCCCGTTCAGCATGGACTGCGTAGGCCTCCCAGGTCCATAGCCTCATCTGAACAGAGCATGGGACAGAGGTACCTGGCTGTCTTGGATGGGCATAAGGGAGGAATTCAGCAGAAATAAGCAGCTGGATTTTAAGGGAAATTTCAGAACACCTTACATTTCAGTATCTCATGGATTTTTGCTGCTTTCAAACATTGTTACCACAAACTTGAATTTATTATCTAGTACTGTCGTTGCAGGCTTTAGGTTATGTCAGCACCTCTTTAAAAGCAGTCTGTGGCAGTTTTTAGGTGTATATTTGATGTTAACTCCAGAATCAAATATTAACCAACATCACAGTATTTACTACTATTACTTACTTGCCTAATTTTACAGGGTTTACAGTGATTATAGGTATGATATATTTTCAGAAGTTGTGTGGAACTTAGAAAAATGAGTTTTGAAGGTAGTTCCCCCCCCCCATAAACACCCCCAATGGCCACTAAAGCTTGCAGACGAATTCTCTGAACCTTTCTAAATATTGTTCATAAACAGTAATAGATATCTTGCCTTGTTTTTCTAATTCTTAACTATTCCCTGTGATTTATGATTTCATTAGAAACAAGCCATTATCCCACAGGAAATGGTTTTAGAGCTAATCTATACCACAGTAAGAAATAATTTTTTTTTTCGACACGTCATGGTTCCTGTTTAAGGTAAGGCTAGACAGTCAGTTTTTGAAGAATTCTGAGTAACTTACCCTTTCATGAATGAATTATCTATCTGTTCTTCTTAACAGCTGCAACTGAGCAGTATTCATTGAATATACACAGAAGTAGTGCATCATAGCTAGGAAGTATCTCAAATCCTTTCAGCTGCAGACAGCCATATGGTGGGACAGACTCTGCATTTCAGTGATTTGAAAATGTTGGAGCAGGTAGGACAAAGTGAAAACTTCAGGACTGGTATGTAAGCTTGGCAGCTGGGAGCAAAGGGTAATATTCACTTGTCATTAATTTGATGCAGAATGATGCTTACCAGGGTCGGTGCATCTGGATGTGCAAATGGTGCTACAGTGTCATCATTCATTTAAGTTTTGGCTTAGTGAGCAGTTTGTTACCTTGAAAATAAGTAACCCATGAGATAATAAGTTATTCTATTCTAAAATGTTTAATATAAAATTCTAGCTGCTCTTCTTTTATGTACATAGTTTTACCAAGAAATACATTTCTCTTTGCCTTATCCCTTCCCCCACCACCCTTCTTTTTTTCTTTTTCATTTCAGGGCAAACAGAAGTAATTTCTCTGTGGAGATGGTATTTAATGTGTTTCTAAAGATGATGTATAAATTTGTAACTATGAATACCGGGGGGTTTGCACAGCATTGCTTTTTAAGATGTGTCTCCAGTTAACAGCAGGTGAGGTTTGGAGAGTGAGTGCCCTTTGAGGTCAGGAGAGGCAGAGGGGTACTTAGAGTTCTTTGCTTACTTGTGTCCCATTTGTCTCATTCTGGCAAGGGCCTTCAGGAACCAGGCAGGAGACTGCACCTCCTGGAGCTGATGATTTAGTCATCCTTCTGCAGCAGCAATCCATTAGGAAATTTCTCCAAGCTTCTCTCCTGCTCCTAGCTATGTAGTCCTTCCTCTCCCTTGTACTCATCTGGAACCCCTCATTAAGCAGCTTTAAGTCTCTAACTGGCAGAAATTTAAGCAGTGTTTTTGCGGGGCTACTGACCTAGTTTTCTGCCAGACTGGTGAGTTACAGCAGCTCGTGGGGCTCCTGCTGTGGGTCAGCTCCGACACTTGTTAAATAGTGGGAGTGTGCAGTGCTTTTGTACCCTGCTTTGAAATTTTCAATGTTTCTGGCAATTATTCTGAGAAAGAAATTTAGCTCTGCCTGCTCACTGTATTTATTCAGGAACTTAGGGCTGTTAGATGGTGAAACACGATCTGTGTGTGTACTTAGATTCTGTGAGTGGCTGGGTTTCTTAATAACACACATCTATATCCTATTGTAAATGTAAATTTGAAGAGCCTGTGTCACTTCCCTCTGGTGCAGAATGGTCTGTATTTCTTCTTTTGTGTTACTGGAGCAAAGTTTCATAGCTAGGTATCTAAACTTACCCTTTAAACATGTATCAGACTGATAACATCATTCATGTCTGTTGGTGAAGCATGACTCTTCTGCATAGGAGATGAATGATTGTAACAACATAAAATATTATGATGTTACAACAACACTTCAAAATGTGAAATTTGCTGTGGAATTTTGTAGAATAATACAGTATTTATGTGCTGTACAAAATGGTTTACAAAGTGTAAGGAATTAAAAGAAATGCTCCATTATGCAAGATCCAGGTGATTAACTAGTTAAGTTCATAAGATAGAAGTTTTTAAGACTTGAGGGGGAAAAAGTGCATCTGTTGCTTTGTATTTTTCTTCTAACAGCATATCTTTGAATTTCTTTCACCTACAGATAGATTCATCTGCTTTCCAAGCTGAAATACTTGCCTGCTTGTTTTTTCTTATTTTAGTAACCATTTACATCAAGGAGATTGAAAAGATGTTCTGAGTAATCAAACACCTTTTTATCTTTCATTATTATCAAAGTTCATTCTCATAAAACTAATTTAACGTCATTTTTGTTGTGATACAGTGCAGTTGTCTTGCTTGGTTAATCTGTCTTTATGCATCATCTCTCTTTGAAACACTCCCTCTTCCCAGTGCCTTTTCCTTATCTCAGAGGAAGACCTGAGATGTTTGCATTGGACAAGTAGTCTTGAATTTCATGAATACTTGTGTGTAAGGAAAGGCAAGTCTGATTATTTGCAACACTTGAAATTCCAAAGTCCACTGGTATTTGTCCAGGAGTGAAGTTACTCAGGGTCAGCACAAAGAAGGAAGTAACAGATGTGTAGTGCGCAGAGATGGTTCGGAAATGTCTGTGTGGAGTAATTACTCGCAGGAAGCTGTATGGGAATAGGAAGTCTGAAAAGGCCAAAATTGGCAAGTTACAAGATGTGGGGAGAATCCAGGCACCTGTGACTAGCAGGCTCATTGCTGATTTTTCTCTTCAACTTTAGTGATGGTGGCCCAACAATCTGCTTTTGTTTTTGGGTATTTTGATGTGGATTTGTTTCTTTTTATTAAAAACAAAAAAAAGTTTTAAATACATAGTTATGGTAAATTTTTCAACTTTTTGCTTGGCTCCTAGGGGTCTCTAGAGGCTTGTTGGAGATGAGTATGAAATCGTTTTCAGGAAGGAAATCACATTGTTAGTAAATAATCCAATTAAATTTTAATGCAGAGAATGTATGGGTGTCTGATTTCTCTGGGACAGAGAAATCGATCATTCGTAGTTACGGAAATAATGAATGTTTTCTCTGTAGTTTATTTAAAGGGATCTTCAGAGAACCTCTTTGCATATTCTATCAAAATATATGCAAATTGACTACCCAGAAGTCCACTCACTGAGCTATCAAAAATGTATCAAAGCACTTCAAAAAAATTGAACCAAGCAATCCTGAAGTGTTATCAGTAACATAACAGATTCTTTGCATTTCTCATTTCTTTACAAAGAAATTTGAAATTTCTTCATCGACTGGTAGATGTACTTGGTAATAGGTTGCTGTGAAATAGATGGTGTTACATTTTAGCTCCACAGAGGTCAAAGAGTGAAGTGCAGTGGTATTTAGTCTGCAAAGGTTTAGTATTTTACTGTTCTTTGTACAATTCTATACTGTTAATTACTCAGTGCAGGACAAGGTTGCAGATTAAACTTCGGTAAAATTCCCATAAAGGCACTGTGACAAGTCAATGATTTAAAATATAATTTCCCCATGAAAAAGTTCTTGGTTTTAATTCATGGGTGTGTGGATGGAATCACACAGTGGAATACTGAAACAGTCAGACAACAAAGACAGTTTTCTAACATGCCTCCAGCCAGCATTTGATGAGTACAAGTTTCTATTTCAGTGATATGACCATTGGCTAAAAATACCGGTTTCTTTGTATTTGTAGAATTGTTAGATGTTTGGTTTGCTTTTGAAGGAAGCAGTGAAGCCTGGGGTGCAGTTCTGTGGCAACTGAAGTTGGTCTGAACCTTGACCTGGCAGGGACTACCTTTGTGGACTTCCACCCGTGTCCAGTATGCACTGGTAGCCAGCTGGCCTTGCCTTCTCCTCCCTGCCGGCACCAGGGCTTCAGTGAGACCCTTCGAGAGCGGACTTCTCAAGACTAACCTCCCCCTGCTCCCAGTTTGTTCTTTCCCTAGAGCATCTCTCCAAGTTGGTTCACTGTGTGATCACCCCAGTGTCAGTCAGCTCTAGCTCAAGAGAAACAGCAGTAAGCAGAGGAGGGGAAGAGGCAAAATGGTGCTAATCCTACTTCAGTTTGGGTTAAGAGGCAGTGTAATGGCCCCGGGAGAGAAAGAGAGAATTATTCCTGGATTACTGAATAACAGGGTTGTCTAGAGTTATTGAGCAGCCGATTAGGAGAAAAATCTGTCTCACCACAATTGGTCCATGGAGTACAAGAGACCCAGTAGTTCACTACTGATGTGTAAAAAAACACATCAAACAATTTAAAACTGCATTGTCTCAATGAAAATCTTGGCTTAAGTGTTGATGTTTTGGCAACTTCTTGCATGATGAGAGAGAGATCTCTTTTTTTTCATCTGCTGTTCCCTGTGGTAGTTTACTTGATTTGTAGGAGAAAGAGGCTTGTTTTGGGGCTTGACTATATTGTGCTTTTTAGTGAGCTTTGGAGCAGACCTTTGTTGCAAGGAAAAAGGAACTGAATAACTTTGAGCTGGTTGTGTGTGATACACCGACTTCTGTTATCATCATTTGAATTTCTGCCGTGATTTTTTTTTAACCTCTGTTTCTGTCACTGGGTAAATAGCAAGTGGTGTGAATGCTTAAGTGTTGGGGTTTTTTTCCTTTTTTTTTTTTTCCCTTTTGTTTTATTTTAAAGCGCCCATTTCTACTTGAGAAGCATTTCTTTGTGGTACTTCCCAGCCCTTATCTTTTGTTTCATGAGGGCCTCCCTAGAATGCTTAAATATGCTAATCCCTGGCAGCAGGAGGGTAAAGGCTTTATAAACTTTTTGGGTTTGTGAGCCTTTGGTTACTTGAGATAATAAGAAAATGTAAATAATAAAGATATGTAAATGATGTGGATATTACTGTCTAAAAAGTATTCTGCAGATATAGGTGGCTTTTGACAGACTTCTAAAGTGGGAGAAATAATAAGAGATGGGAGACGTTGGAACACAAAACTTGCAGAGCTCTGACGAATTGTTTCTAGCTCTGGTACTGTATCATATTTGATGTCTTTTAAAATAACATTGTTGCTGTTCTGAAAAGCGAGTTGTTTAAATAAATCATCAGCACAATTTTACATAAGCTTATACTTAACCTACTTATAATTTAAATATTTCTTACTGAAGAGTTGATTGTGACTGTTTTGTTTTTTGGTTTTTTTTTCTTCTCCCATGTCATCTCGTTGCTCTGTTTTGGATTATTTGGTAAAGTAATAGCTGCACTATGGACATATGGTATTACTATGTGGTTCTGCATCATGTTTGGATAAGCTGTAAGCATTACACGCAGAAGAATGTGCAATGGGTATCTTACGTGAGATTTTTAGAAAGTAATTTTCATTTTTGAAGAAAACATGGGACGGATACAAACTTACTTGGTGTTAGACAGCTCTACGATTTTTAGAGATGCTAGCATAAGCGAGGAAAAAAGGACATGAAGACTACTGATTTTGTTATGGTATTTTTAATCTATTGCAAACTTGCTAAATACCAGGTTCAAAATAATTTCTTGGGGCATATACAACAGAAAATTAACAAATCTTTAATGATAAGCACAAAGTTAAGGATACATTTATGTTCTGCTGAATACTGGTCTTGAATGATAAGCCAAACAAAGACATTTATCTTGTGTTCATAATAAACAGCTTGGATTTGCATAAAGTCAGATTTTTCTTGGTGCTTAATTGCTTTTTTATAAAGTAATACTTTATAATGGACTTCTACATAATTGGATAATTCATTTTTTTATGTGACCTGGTAAACAAATGGGTTTGGTAGTCACTTGTGGACATTTTAAATGTGAGCTTACGTGTACTAAGGCTATAATTGTCTATTCCAACTCTAGAGAAAGATGTCAGTCTTACCAAGATTGAAGGAGGTCATTGCTAGCAAAATGTTTTGTTGCTGTTTTTAATGCAAGCTGTTTCATGCCATTACCTTCCTGAAAAGAATATTGATTAATGACATTAAAGGGTATTGAATTGCATTTAAAATTTCGAATTGCTTGACATCCATATTTGCATTTTAGTTGGGTAGGGCCCATTGTTGCTTTTCTATGGCAGTTGTGATTTGATACAGTTGGTTTCTTTCTAAAGACTGTTGGCACATGTGCAGGCTAGAACAGGATGATGAAAAAGAAATACTCATTTCATTATCTGTGGAAGAAAAATTTCTAGGTTTTTTTTTTTACATAAAATGCTATAATCTCTGACTTGAAGAGTCCTAAGCTGCTCCTGCTTAGAAACCAGAAAAGTGTTCTGGAAAATACTGTATGTGTGCCCAACATCTGAAACTGGTCAGAATTGGAAATCATCCAAAAAATATATGCAATGTAAGTGTAGGATTTCAAAAATACTGTACTCTGTTACTGGCACCAAGTGAATAGCTGGAGGGAAACTAATGTAACACCCTAAAACCTCTTCCATACCCTGAGCAGTGAGCTTGCTGAAATGCCTTTTAACCAGCAGGATAGTCCTTGTAAATGATGTGCATTGGGTCATTGGGAAAAATCTTTTGTCTCATACTGAAAATAAAGGTCTTCTGATCATTTTGCCCATACATTAAGAATGGCGAAAAGCCGATCTTTTGCATTTTCCCGTCTCCTTCTTGTTAAGCATCACACAGGGGATTTGTGCTGCATACCAGTGGTGGTACAAACAAATAAGAAGTGCGGTTTTCCAAAGCACATAGCTGCCCCCTGAAGAAGGAGTACGTGGAAGGTGCATGGCCTTAATCTGAAAGGCTCACCCGTGCTGTGGTGTGCTTTGTCACCGTGTTGTCACGTAGGCACTGGTGCCATCCTGCCTGCAGTGGGGGAGGTCCACTGTCCTCGCAGCTCCTTCGTTCTGCTGCTGCTGATCCTGCTGCTTTTCTGCTTCATTACCCTGATGTGGGCATTGTTGATGCCTTTTCACTCTGTCCCTCAGTCTGATTCAAAGGCTACTTTAGTGTATCTAAAGGAAAAGGTCTTTCACCTCCTTCTCTCTCAAAATATAGCCTACTTAGCAAGTACTCAGTGGTGTGATTATGGAACTATGTTCAGCTGCACCGTTACAAAGATTTAAATGGAATCCAGACTGAAATTTTAGTCCAGCTTGGTGAGAAAATGATAAATGGAATAACAGGTTTTTCATGATAGCAGCTTGCTAAATTACAGGTTGCTAAATATTGTTAAGAAGAGCAAACATTTCCATCTCTTCCATCCTGTTAATTATGCAGAATCAATGTCTCTTCTCAAATATCCTTACGTATAAATTCTTATTTTTGCATTTCACAGGCATTCATTTGTATGCATTTAATAATCTGAAATAACAAAGTGAGAGGATGATGTTGGTTGCAGCCTTTTTCTTCAATACCATACAGTGGGTTGCTAATTCATTTTAAAATTAAATTATATATAATACACTAAATCATTATTTAGGCATAAAAGTGGTTTTCCATTTCAGCTGATAGCAGTGTTATGACCAATAGATATATAATTTGTGATTAATGTGGGAATGGATTGTCGCAGCAGTGGTAACGCAGCCAGTGCTTTGCCACTCTTGGGCAGATGGACTTACCTGCTGTCTTCCGGCATCTTTTCTCTTGTACCCTTAACCTTCCTTATTTGTACTTTTTCTTTGCTGTTTGAATTTCCCACACCCGGTGTGTGCTGTTAGTACTGTATTTAATTAAAAGGTTTGCCTTTGCAAAATTATCCAAATGCAGTGCTTTCCTGAGCAACATGCTACGAAGTGCCTTTCAGAGGGAGCAGTGTCTCATTGCCAAGCGTCATTTGGAGAGACCTGCACCCCCTTCTTCCTCTCAGTGGTTGGGAGGCATTAGGTTTTATCTGTAGCATTTATTACAACTTCACTTTGTGCTCATTAAAGCTTATCCACATATTTTATTAGGCACAATCTCTTGCTGTTCCTAATTCCTTCTTCAGTCATACACGAGCAAGCAGTAACCTTCTCCCTTGCCTTTGGGAAAAGCTTGTTCCATTCTGACAAGGCTGGCATGGGTGAAGAGAGCTGGTGCTGGTCGTAACCTAGGATTTACTCGGTGTGTTCATTAGATACCACAAACAGAATGTCTTTAATGTAAGGTTTGCGGAGTAAATGCCTTTGCTAAATACTGTATATAACATATGTAATTTTTGTGTGTAGAACAAAAGACTGGGGCTGAGAACTGCTTTCAGCACAAGATAGTCATGGGAGTAAACTTCCTACGTGTCTGTTTTGAGCTTGGGCAGTGCTGGCATTGAGCCTGAGGAGATGGGACTCTTTATTGGTTCACTGCTGGTAATTTACAAAAGTTACCCTTTTCAGATGGAACGTGTCTGCCAGTAGGATCTGAATGTGTGGTTCCTCGCAGGGTGTCTCTCCTGTGCACAAGTGATCTTTTTGAAAGGACGTGTTGTGGGCCTTGTTAGCAAGGATTTGGGTCATACACTGTAATATGATAGTTGGTCAAACTCAGTTAAGTTACAGTTTTAATAACGTTTGCAAATTATTGTAGAGAAAAGTGACATTTCTTTCCAAGTAAATAAACCCCTAAGCCAAACAAGAAAATCCTACTCCATAAATGGGTAAGCACTTTCTGTGTACAATTCATTATATTCTGGCTAATTTTTTTTTTACTTGAAACTTAATATAGATCGTCTTGGAAGGAGACAAACTGCTCTTTATTGTATAGTTAGCTTGTATTGTAATCTTTTTTGTTTTAAACCAAGCTTGTAGTCAGTCAGAAAAGGAGATCATCTAAAATACGGATATAAAGCATAAAAATTACTGTAATTTTAAAATGTGGAAGTATGAGTGAGCATTACATTCTTGAGCAAATTACAGTAAGTAGTGTCACTAATGTACTATTGAGGTGTTTGCTTTAGTTGATACTTGTTTAAAGAATGAATCTCCTGCTTTGTAGAATTTGGTTCCTGTTGTAGTTATTTGCCCTATCAGTGGTGCTTAGAAAAGAAGTCAGAACTTCACTACTAGTGATTAATTTTTTCCCTCAAGTACTGAATATATAACTGTGTTTCTAACAATTGAAATTAGAAGAGTTAAGGGTTTCTTTTGCATCAAATGTTAGCTGACTCGAACAGCACTATATGTAAACTTTGTTAATTGTTATAAGGTATTAGCGCCCCCTTTTCTTGGAGGAGAGTTGAAGTGACATCGGATTAGCTCAGATAAAATCCGGGGTATGCGATATTCTAGAATGTCTGTTTGTCTCTTTATTTTGGAAGTAAAAGGCCGGCTGTCAGGCGCGGCTTTGCCCGCGGTCCTTGTCTGTTTGATGAAGGCTGTTTGTGGCGCTGAGAGGCGTCTGCAGTGCCAGGGAGTTGCCAGGACCTCATTAAGCGCAGCTTGGAGCAGAGCCAGGCATTCAGGGCAGGGGAGCCTCAGCGCTTTCTCTCCCAGCGAAGAGAGGCGGTTCAGAAAGGGAGGGGAAGAAAGAAAAGACTGCTTCACCCATCAACTGCTGTGTTTTATTGTGCTGAAGGGGTTAGTTGAGTTCTTGGAAATAAACTCCAGGCTGTAACTTCTGCTGGCTCTTGTAAAAGTTGAATGTGGCCCCTCCTGTCCCTCGCCTTTTTCCTTGGCGTTAGTGAGACACAATAGCTGTAACAGGACATTCAAAGCTTTTCCCGTACTCTTGGTAAAATTGACTGCTCTTGTGCTATACTCTAAATCAAATGAGAAATAATGTGTTAAAGACGTAAACATTGCCACCTTAGAAAAATACGATCTTGTTTTCACATGTCCCGTTCTTTGCAATCTGTAATTTTTTTTTTAAATGTATTTAAATCCATTTTCTTAAACTGTAAATGATTGAAATAATAATTTCTATAGGGCACGAAGCTGGTTTTTGGCTAATATTAAAAGTATATTCTCTATATCAGTTATGGTGAAAACTTCAGGTAATTTGTAACTTTTCTGAAATACTCAGTAACTGAGGGAATTGTTGTAAGAGATCAAGAAAGAACAGGTTCTGAGAAGTTCTGCCTGACAGAAGGATTTTCAACTCTGATGCCAAGTTTTTCCTTCTGTATTGAACCTATGATTTTGATCTGGATAAGGTTTAAGGCTTTCTGAAAAACACAGTAGCTCTGAGCAGCACCAATATAAAAAGCTTTTCATTTAAGTGCTCCCCTGCTGGATGTTTTGGACAGCTAAGATGAAAAACTGTGTCCTGAGATGTGTGTGCAAAGACAATCCAGAATAATTTAGTGTAGCTGAGCCATTGTAACGTGGATTGCTTTTAACCGTGGATTGGATGTGTGTTACGTGGATGTGTCTGAATCTCTCTTCTGTCTTTCTCTTTTACCCAGAAGTGCCCAAAAAGATTGCAGGGGGAGCAGGGGGAAGCATGAAAATGAGTTACAACCTGCTGCCAGCCAGGGCTGTCAGCTGTGAGAGGGACTGTTTGCTCATGTTAGCAGACTTGTTTTGCAAATTTGAAAAAACAACTCTTTCCAGACTTTTCTTTAGAAATTACAGTCCCCTCATCGGTTTAATAGTTTATTTAGGAAGATGATGGCATTCTTAGCACAGCTGGGGAAACCTCCTCTACCTGAAAAAATAAATGGTGGCTTTTGTTGATGGTTGCACTGGCAAAGCTTACACAGTGCTGTTTTCTGTTTTGAGAACGGAACCTGATAATGAGTCAGAATATTCATAAAACTAACACATGGCCCCTCAGACTCCCCAGGACTTGCGGTTTCAGCAAAACCCTTTTGTGGAGATGCGGTAGACAGACTGCCATGCAATTTACTGTTTGAGACCTGATATGTATCTTTTTGTAGTCTAGGGAGTATGTCTTGGAGGTGTTTGTTACTGTTTTTCAGACGCTGGACTTACTTGAGCTTAAGGAAGTGCTATTGAATGAGATAAATTGTAGTAAAGGAGACTGTATGCTGGTGAAACACTGCTGTTTGTACAGCTGCAGGTCAGTTAATAGAGACATAAAGAAGCAGGCCAGGATGGGGATCTGAATAGTCCTGTATTGTCTGTAAACTTAGCAGGGTTGATGATGAAGGAGGGAAGCAGCCTGTCCCATACGGTGGTGTTAATCATTTTCTGGGAGCAGGGCAGTGCAAGGGGCGGAGCTGCCGAGTGGTTACAGTTAGCTTGTAAACCAACATGTGTTTTACAGGGCAGATAAGTTGTCTGAAAGAAAATGTACTGGGGTTTTTTGGTTTGCTTTTTCACAGGGATTTAGAATTACTATAAGGATCGCACAAACTGATGTTGAGTCAGTGTAGTGATGGTCTTGCTAGTAAATCTCATGTGCGTGGAGAGGAGTGAGCACTGAGCTGATACACAAGTATTGACGTATAGTTGCTACTTGAGCCTAGAGGGGGTTGATTTACAATTTCTCGTAAAATATTGGTTTAATTTTTAGGGGATGTAGCCTCAGAGAGAGGAGGACATACCAATGCCTATTACTTTCTGTGGATTTCTTTTTTGAGAAATGGCAATTCTGCAAGTACTTTAAACAACATTGTCAAAAGCTAAAAATACTGGAAATATTGCTGACCAAGCTGAAAACTCAGATTTTCCACCCCAGCTGGAAAAGATAAGTTGATTTGAACATTTACTATGTTAATAGTACACAGCTATTGATAACAGTATGTAGGAAAAGTGTAACTGACCACTGCAGCTTATTTGTTTAGTAATGCTAGAATGGGTGAAGGACAAACTTAAAAATCCTCATAGAAGCATTTGTTGTTGACTTTCTTCCCCCCCCCGTAAGCTTGACAATGACGCATTTTGAGACAGATGTGAAAGATGTGTCTGTTTGATAGTTTAAAGGTTGTAGCTTCCCTTGATACGATCTAAATAATGCTGCACGTTCTTAGAGCCTTATTTTGTGACGTGGGAACTCTACAGCCATAGATCCTGCATGCCATCTTTGTGTTTAAAAGTAGCTGAGATAGTTATAAGGAAGTAATTTCATTGAAGTTTTACTTTTTTTCCTCACAAAATATGCAGAAGTGAGAGGTGATTTCCTTGAACACGTTTAGCTCACAAAAAAAAAAGTTTTTAAGATTCTGAATAATTATGAGCAGAACCATGTCTCATTAAAGTTAAGCAGACAAGTGTATGTGGTGTTTTTCTGTGCCTTGATAGTATGCCAGAAATGTGTAATCAAATTTGCATGTCTTGGTTTGCATTTAGTACCTAAAGCTCCATGTATGTAATTTAGAAAATATTTTTTGGTTAGATATTTGTTTTAAGAATGTAGACAGCCATTTAAGAAATGTTTTCAGCTGTTATTGCTGTTGATGATAGTTTCTCATCATTGCTTGCAGGTTAGGTATTGATACTACTTGAACTTGTTCTCAGACCTGAACTCCATACATAAGATACCCATCAGAAATTGTAGACACTCCCTCATTTAGATTTTAAAAATTAAAAGCTATTATTGAAGAAAAAGAATTTAAGTTACTACTTACACATTTGTCAAATGACAGTGGTAACATAAACCTTTGTTTTGTACTTTCCCCACTAGTGACTGTCAGATTCCTCACTGCAGTAGATGGATTTTATAGAGTCTCTGGTTAATTGGCAGCTGAGGTTGTTTTGAGTGTTATGCCCAGGGCTCTAGAAGGGAAGTATAGATGTGTGTTCTATCTAGTATTTGTCAAATATGGCCTGCACAATATTAATTAATTTCATGACCTGTATATTTCCCTCCATTATTTATTTTCCTTTCAGAAGGAGAATTCATACTGTCCCCATTTTCCTGTTCTTGAATTCTTTGAGAGGTGTGCCAAGGAAGCACAAATATTTGGTGTCTGCTAGGAAATGTTTTTTCTTCCACTCATAAGAACCGAGCCATCTGTCAGCTATAGCAGAAACTTGCGATAAGAACTACAGACAGTATTCTTTGATGTATTAACACTTGTTTTCATTTATGTGAACTGGAGGACAAAGGGCTGAATCTGCAGGGCATAATGATGTTCCTCGTACATGGCCATATTGCCGTTTGAAAACGGTGGCTTGCAAGAGCCCTGTAAATGCTGGCATCTGTGCCTGCCGTTAGCAGTGGTGAATTGCTCGTCTTTCCTGGCACCACAGTCCTGCAGTCGGCCCGGAAGGTGCAATAAAGATCAGAAGTTCACCTTGGAACTGAGGGGTGACTTCTGCAAACTCAAAAAGGGATTAGACAAGAGACAGGCGAATGTCTTGATAATTATTTTTCAGAATAGGAGCCAAACCAGAGAATCTATCAGAATTTTCATTAATTCCATGTGAATTCCATTAATCCCATTTTTGGCAATAGGAATACTGTGGAGAGCTCTGATGCATTCTGATGGTGTTTTAATTTTTACTTGAATATTGTAATGGCAGTTATAGTTTGTACTGGCACCTGAAAGGATATTTTGGTTTTTCTTGCTTCCATAACACTGAATTTCATGCAGAACAGTGGAACCAATGAACAAAATACACAAGTTTCTGTTATTCATCCCAGGATGGCTGCATAAAAAAATATAAGCCAATGGTGCCTTTACTCCAGTCTTCTGTCTTTTCCTAGAGGTAAAACAACCCTGGATTTGTTTACAATCTCCATAGGAAAAAAAAAAAAGGTAAATTATTATTGCTGTTAGTAGTTTCTTAGATTTTGATTCAAGGATAAACAGGCTTTTTGGCAAATTGCATCTAGGTAGTTAGGCAGAATTGATTGGCAGCAGATGTTACAAAATACTCTGAGTGCAGTGTGGTGAGTCAAAGAGCTGGATTACCAGAGAAATCTCCCGTAAGTGTGGAATTCTGGCTCCGCTGAAATATCTGGCAAAACTGCCTCTGACTTTAATGAGGTCGACCCCTGGGTTGTAAAGGGACTCAAATAAATACCTTGCATAACTCTTTTCTTGTTCTAGTGACATTTCATGCAGGTATTTGGATGCAGATATTGATTGCTTTATTTCTTTTCAGAACTGTGAAAATAGGTGAATTTATCCGAATCTGTGTGGTCTTTGCAAGAGCAACTTCTGCAGCAGATGTCCCTGCTAGTCTTTGGAGGCTTTGTAGGAAAGAGAGACTCCTTAGAAAAGCAAGATAGACATGGCATTTTGTTCCATCTGGAATCTGAGTGTGTTGCATCAAGGAAGTTTTAAGAGCTGCAGTTGCTATAGTGATGCTTGCGGTGATGTTTTTCAGTCCTTATTTTCTTTGAACACATATAAAAAGTAAAGCTTAAGAAAAAAAAAATTGTCAGCCTCAGATTCATTTAGCTTTAAATGGTGTCTGGAGTGGAATCTTTTAAATCAATTTATTCATGTCAAGAAAACTGTATAAAATGAAAAGAATATCTGCTCTGTTCATCCTACTGCCGAGTGTAAGTTTTAGGTTTTAATAGACAAAATTCTTGATTCTTTTAAGATGCTGCTTGTGCCAGTGTAGGATTAATGTTAGTGTGTGCTTCAGCAGAAGGTGATGGGGGGTGTGTGTAGATCCCATAGGATTCAATTGTTTGTAATGCTTTAAAAGCGGACACTGCTGTGAGGAGCGTATGGCTGAGCTTAGATTAAAACACAGCAAGACATTGCATGTGGCTCTTCTTCCATTTCCTCTCCTGTTCCATTGCAGCTGGTCTTGGTTGGGAAGCCGTTTGCTCTGCTGAGAAGGAGCAGAGAGACCTCTGCAGTGTTTCTCAGCTTCCATCCTGACCTCGTATTTGCCTCTAACACTGCCATTTGGCACTTGACCAGAATTTGACAATTTCAGTTACAATTTAAGTAAAGTGTAAATGGTTACATGTGTATGCTAAAATGTTATGGAAGTGAGAAATGTGGATTAGATGTGATGATGGGAAAAGTTCCGGACAAATTGGGAGCGTTGTGTTTGCCAGAGGTCCTCTGAGAGCTGCTGTGCTGGGACTAAGTAGGAGGCACTTCTAAGTAATCTTGCCTTCGGCTGTGTAAAATCTCTTGTGCCTAATAAGCACCTTTTCTTTCTATTGGAGTGGTTCTGGTGCCACTTGCCTCTACCCAGCATGATTTCATTGAACTCTAGAGAAATGAGTATCCACGAGGTCTTTACTTTCCTGTCAAATTTGATAGGAAATTGCAAGTGAGCAGTATTTTATGATGGGCAGGAGAGGAGGGCAGAGTCTTTAAAAAAGAACTCTTGTCTTAGCATCTGATGTCTCTAGGTTGTAGAGCAGACACAGGGTTAAGAAAGGGACTGCTTTTTGTGTGGGTAGAAACAAATCCAGTGGGAGAAATCTCCCCTGCTGCCTTTCTTACCGCAGGGCTGTGCCCATCCACTGGTGAATGCCTGTCAGTGTGAGCTCCTGCGGGTCAGTTTGTGGGTTTGGCTGGCAGGCTCACCTGGGGTCACCAAGGAAATCTTCCACAGTTGGTGCTTGTGCTGGTCACTTTACAGGAGCCCACAGAGGTCCCTAGAATGTCCTCAGATTCTGGAGTTACATGTGTTATCCCATAAAATGAGAGAACAAAATTGCTTCTCCTGAATAGGGACTTCGATAAGCACTTTGTGGCAACATGGTAGTAACCATGATGGATTTCATCTTTCTTATTTTAATGTTTTTGATATGTATTTGGATGAAAGCCTGAGTTGGATCCTGTCTCAGTTTAGTAATAATCAGAATAAAGACACAGTGAAATGAATCAGGGCAAAAAATACTGAAGTGTGGAGGCCAGGTCACAGGCTGAAGAATGCCAAAGACAGTCACAATGGAGCCATGTGTTGTGTCAACTTAATGCATCTGTTAGTGTGGGGGTTCTGCTGATACTTTTTTAATGGTTTAAAAAAGAGGAACTAATTCCTGCATTGTGGACTTACATTGTGGTAGAAATTAATTTCTGCACAAGCTTGGATAAAGTTAGGTGAGAGTGACGGTGCCTTGGCAGCTGCTCACAGGAACTGTGCTGTATGTATAGAGTGACCTAGAAAAGGTGTAGTGGTGCTTAAGAGAGAAACTGGCATCTGCTATCAAATGCATCAGGGGAGGAGCAGGCATGGAAATAATAAGCAGATTGAAATAAAATCAGCGGGGGACTGAATGTGAAGGGACTTTGAAAGGTAAGGTGGAAGTACAACGAGGTTGAGCATCAAGGGGAGGAACAGCGAGAGAGAGAACCTTACTGCTTGAGGGATGCAACGGAGAGGTGGAAGAGTACATAATAATGAGTTCTGTGGTTGTGTAAAACCTACCTGGAACTTCAAATGTCGTGGGACAGATTCTGCACTCACTGATTCAGTAGCTTTTAAAGTCCAAATACTACTATTATAATGATGGTATTTTATGAGTAAGCTACTCAGTGTGTTCAGAGATTGCTGAATTTCATTGTACTTATCTGTGCTTTCAGTTACAAGTTAATATTTTTGCAAAGCTTGAGAATTGTTGGGTCCTGTTAACATTTTTCTGTAATGTTGAAAATACCCTGAAACTTGATTTTCATGTAGAGAAAAAACCAATTATTTTTGTTTAGAACTTTATTTACATTTGTCCTTTGCTTCCTCGTTTGGCTTTGTATTAAACCAAGAGAGCTTCAGCTGAAGAGATTGGTGTCTTTCTACTTATTAGGTAGAGAAAGCTCAGACATGATTGAATTAAATTCCTGGGTTTTTTGATCCATGGAATGCTCCTTTTCCTCTGTAACTGATGGTCACTGGTTTATTGTCAGATGGTAACAGTTGCACATTTCCTTGGTTGGACTTCATTTTCCTTTCCTGTTACTCTACAAAGATAACCTGGCCTGGATTTTTGTTTTTGTGGTTTGTGTTCTATTCTCCTTTTCACAGAGAAGAGACTTATTTATCTGCCATAATTTTCATTATTTTACTTTCAATTTAGCATTGATACCTGTGTCGTACGTCCTTATGGTCCAGTGTTCTCAGAGAGCACTTACAGCATACTAATTAGAGGAGGGGGGCCAAGGGGAAAGGATTAATGAAGCTGAGCATGAGCTCCTTTTATATTTCCTCTGTGAGATCCAACTGATTCTGTTGTTGAGATCTTCTTAATTTTAATTTCTGTTAGTGTTTTCTGGTCCCTGAATAATACAGTGACTGGGTAACATTAAACCCCACATCAATCAAAGTATTTCCTGTTTTCTCATCCTCTTTGTCCTCAATGACGTGCAACTGTGATTTAGAAAAAAACCAAGGTGTAATGGAAAATACAGCTTTTAAAAATAAAGAAGACAAAGGCAGTGTGGATGAACTTGTGTTTAGACCTTCTTAGACATCTTTACTTGGATGAATGGATAGGGAGGAGGATTTCAAGAGATTTTATGCAAGAGTGAAAAAGGCTTGCAAACCTGAGAGGTTTACCTTTCAATATTATGAGATAGAGATAGGAAGCAAGATTTGGAGAGTAAGCATGTTGTAAACAAAGAAGCTGAGGATAAAACTATGATAAGCTGCTTTTCTTTAACTACTCTGCCTCGTTCAGACAGAGCATTTAAAAACTGTGAATGGCTGTTGTTTCATCTCATCTCCGACACAGTATGTTCAAAGGCCTTTAAATCCCCAGAAGGTGAGGGAGAAAAGACAACCTAGAGAAGAAGCAAGTAGGAAGGAATAATCTATTTAATCTAAAAGCTTTCTGGAAAGCTGTGCTTTGAATAACTGGTGCATATTTTTACTTCTGTGGTTCCCCCTAGGCAGTCTGTCCTCTCTTGACTGGCTGTGAAATTCTGATTTTGGCTTCCTCTTCTGAGATACAGAAGCCATATCAATAGCTAGATACTGTGATCAAGATGATCCTGTTTTTCTCCCCATACAGGAATCTTAGGATTTAATATATAATTTCAAATTACATAGACTGAAGCCAGTGTTAGTCAAAGTAAACCATATGCAGCAAAAAGAATGCCATGTCCATACTTCTGATGGAGATACACAGCTCTACTCTGCTAACATTATTTCTTTTACCAACTACCTGAGGGATGAAGTAAGTTGGTTACTAGTGTTAGCAGAAAACTAAAGACACTTCTCTTTTTTTGTAAGCAATGCTGTAAACACATCAGTATATTTTTATATATGCTGAGTTCTGCTGCTTTCCTGTCTGGTAGTAGCTCAGTCTCCACTAAGAACAGAAATTCTTTCTCATAGCCTTAGGGAGGAAAAAGTATTTGGACATAACAGACAATTAGAGGACTATTTAGTAACAAGAGCAGTATTTTATTGAGGGCTATTGGAAGTTTCTGTTTCACAGTTTTTTCTACACATGAACTGAAAAGATACTTGAAAACATTTTGAAGATAAACCTGTAACTTCCAAATTCTTCAACTTTTTTCTCTTTCCATGATTTTATTCTAGCATGTGTAAGGTAATAAGGTCTCATGATAAGATGAATTTTGGCATTGGTTTAGTTTGTAGTGAGAGTTGGGGAAAAGACTGAAAAGTCAAGCCTTCGCTGCATGGCATCCTTAGCTCTGAATGGCAGTGTTTATTAAGCCTCCACTTCTTCATTTGGTCAGGTTTTCCTGTAAATGTAGTTTATAACAAGATTTTCTAAAACCTCATGCAATTCATATTACATAAGTTCCCTTTTTACATATAATAAATAAAATAATGAGTTTTTATCACATTATCCTGCTATACCCTTCTCTCTGGCAACAATGGAGTATTCCTGAAAGCACTTTCCAAGTAAGCTAGCTGTCTACAGTCTATGATAATCAGCTGTAATGGCACATAGGCAGCTGGTTTGCTAATCCTTTGATTGCAGTATTAGTTTGTCTCAGAGATTCTGAAAACCTGTCTGATCCTGTAAATGTGTTTAGTGAATATTGTAGAATGAATTATATCTTGCCTTAAGCCTCTAAAACACACATTCAGGTTATGAGTTGTGTATTTTCTGGGTTTTTCCCTTTTCTGACAGCTATGTTTATATGTAAAGAGGAAAAAGAAAAAGGCACGTCTGTCCTAAAACTGCTTAGCAAAATATTGAACTTAAATTCATTTAACACTGGAAGGATTTGTGTTTTAATCACTAGCAATTGTCCTTATCTGGCTTATCACCCTGTCAAGTAATTTGGGCTCAGATCAGGATCACTTATTTACAGAGAGATTGCAAGTAAATTTTCCTTTATACAAATCTGTTAAAAAGAATAGAAAACCTACTTTGTAAGTACATATGAATTACTTAAAATATGCAGTATTCTGTACAACCATGTGTTTTTTATAAAGAAACATAACTTAATGCGTGTGCAAACAGGAATATTTTTCAATGTTACACTTTAATTTTCATAAATTAGGGCCAGTTTACTAGGAAATAAGTACATGAGTTAACAAACCTGATCTGAATTTATTTAAAGCTGCTATTTAAATGTTTGCTGCAAGTTATATTGCTTTCTAATGTTTCTAGTTCAAATTAAAGAGAAAAATTTATCAGTTCATAGAATCATAAGATCGTTAAGGTTGGAAAAGGCCTCTAAGATTAGTAAGTCTAACCATTAACCCAGCACCTCCGCGTTCACCACTAAACTATGTCCCCAGTCGTAAGTGAAAATGTTCTCAGTAGTGGCTAACAAAGTGTTTGGTCATACTTTTATTTCAAAAGACACCAAATCAGCTAAGTAATACTTGTTCAATGTCGCTGTAATAAACGTATATAACACTTTGTGGTGTCGAAAGACTAAAGTCTTTCAAAAAAAGTGAAAACATAGAGGAAACCACTTCTTCACTGGTAAATTCTGCCATTGTAAAGCCTCTACGCTTTTGCGGTTTTTTGGTTGTCATAACGAGATTTGGCGTTGTTCCTTCCTTACTAGTCCCAAATGCCAAGATGCTGTTTGTGCTTATATCCTGCCCTTTAAGTAGGTCTGAATCAGAAAAGTTCAAACTCTCCTGGACTGAAATGCTGATCTTGTCTGTGTCTGTGGTAGAGAGCAGCAGTGTGTGTGGGGAAGCCCCCGTGCAGTCTGGCTCTGTGCTCACCCCTGCAGCAGCTGGTTCGTGGGTTAGATTGGCTTGTGCCCTGAAGAACCTGATGTGTTCTGCTCACACTGCTGCTGCGTCTTGTGAGATATTCTGACCTGTGCTACCTGAGGTGTATATATAGGGTGAGGAGTTCAGATGGTGTTTTGAGCATAGCTCTAGCCATCGTCCTCAGGTGTGCAATGCAAAATGTTAAGCAAGTTGATCACAGTCTTTTCCTTGAGTGTCTATTTTGGGAGTGCCCTTTTCTATGTTTCCTGTCATTAGCGTCAACAAAGACAATTAAAAACAATCTTCTTCTGTTTAAAATATTTTTTTTTTTTTGTTTCCTTGTCCCCAGAAGTTTGTTTCCTTGGTGTGACATACTGTACTTCACTATGTGAAAGCCAGTCCTTGAAACAAGTGTGTTCAGTAACCTGGGCTTGTCTGCATGTACCAACCTTGCCCTTTTTAACTGCATAAGTTTAGAGATCAGAAGTTAATGAAGAGCTTGTCTTGACTAGATGCTGATTTTTTTTTCTGACTATACAAAGTCTGCAAAAGTTTGTCTATATCACCTTCCTAGCCAGTGAAGTTGGTTTTGGTACAACAAAGATTTAAATGGAAGAGAATAAATGCATAAAGAAAATGTATGAGTTGATTTTAAATAGTTCAGTGCTGTGCCCATAAATTTCTAACAGTTTAAGCACTGTAACATCAAGAAATATATGAACAGTGACCTCTGTTCAATGGGCTGATAACCTTGAAGTCTTAACAGAAGCAAAAGTCAATATTTTCTGGTTTTGACCAGTTCAACAAACACCATAAATACCTTTAGCTGACAATTCTTTCCATTCCTGCTCTCGGTTAAGGAACACAAAGTAGGAGTGTTTGAAGTAGATCCCAAGTTCCTGTAGCAGCCCACAGTCTCTTACTGGACCTTGATAATCGTCTGTCCTCTGCGTGAGTTGGCTTTCGCCTTGCACTGGCTGCGTTACGGTGCCCGGGGAGCCGTCATGTTGACCATGCTCTTGACTCAAGATAACAATGGTTTGTGGGGTATTCTGTGGCATAGTAATAAATGCCTTGAAGAAAAAGACCTGAGATATTTTTCAACTTAAACATATATTCTGTGAGGAATTCTGGAAAGGTGAGACGCTTTATACCCTTGTGAAGCATGTCAGGGGAGAAGCTAGTTTCTGCCTTTTGCTGCTCTTGTCATTTTCTTCAGGGTTTGATATTTCAAAGCCAAATAGATTATGCTTCTGACTGAGGGCAAAATATTATTATGATTCTGGAGCTAAATTTCTTGTAGCTTCAAGTCGAAGAGTGTTTGCCAGTTTTCAAATGTTTCAGCATATTGCCAGTAGTGTAAGCTTCCTAAAAATGTTTATAGGAAAAATTTTTGTAATATGCTGTAAGAGACAGGCTGTATGGGTACTATCTTTCTCCAGATGTAAGCTACTGAAAAGTTCTCCCCAAAGTGTTTCAGTAATATCTGCAGTAGAAATGGCATCCCTGCTAGGTAGAAAAGTGAGTGAGATGTGTTAGGGGATTACCAAGTAGCAGGGAATGTAAAGCAGACTCTGAAATAAGCAATTTTGCTGTGGGAAGTCTGTTACATCTGAGTTTGGGGGATAAATACCACATCATTAGTTTGCTTTACTGTTGCTTTTGCTGCAGAGTTTCCTGTGTTATTCCATGCAGATACTTTACTTTGACAGCCCAGATAAACAAAAGCCAGACGCTCATACCCAGAAAAAAATCCCTGAACTCCAGTCTAGGGCAAAGATAAAGAATTCAGGCTTTTTCAGTTCCATGAATAGACACTGGCCACTGGAAAAGATTATGTGTGACTAAGGCTGTGGTGATTTCTATTCTGACATAATTGCTAAACAGTAACATGAACTTACTTATTTTTTTCTTTGAATGGAGACACAGTCATTTAGGAAGTGAAAAATATATTAAAAAATAATTGGAAAAATGCTAGACTTGTTTAAATCCTGTAATTTGGTCACGCTCTCAGATTAAATGTAGACTGGGATTTTTCCAGGAGACCTTGAGAAGTTGGATGTCCAAAATCCTGCCAAGTCAGTGAAGGCCAGCTACTTCCTTCCCTGTGCTTTTCCAGAAGTTTGGGTTTAAATGACCTTTAGTATGCGTTGGACTAATTCTTAAATAAAGTGGAAGGTGTACGTTAAAGCTGGCTTGCAAAATACATTTTGTTGAAAATTTTTCTTTTGCTCTACATTGTGAGTAGATTCTCTCTGAGCTGATTCAGCCGGGTGTGAAGACTGGAATTCCTGTTTGCTCATGGAGTAAAATAAGCAATTGTTTCGTCTTGAGACAAGAAGACTGTGCAAACCAGTCAGTGTGATTTGAAGCCACAGGGATGCTTTTTGCCATGTGAATCCGTACAGAAAATCATCATCTTCAACTTTATTAATTTCATGGAAGCTAAGATTATTTTAAAATAAGACAAGCATTTGGAGTTGAGGGTAATTTTTTTTATGCTTTATCCTCCACTAACATGTTTAGATTAGATTCTCCCTTAAGTGAGTGTCAAACATATTTTATGATTTGACACTTTTATGGTATTTAATGGTTTAATCATGTTTTATGCTAATTTGCTTCTACTTTTGAGTATTTGAGCTTAACAGCTTTTTCAGAAGACTTTTTGAATGTGCTTGGACCCCTGTGTTTCCATATGGAACACACTGACTGGATTTTGCTTTCATATGAAATGAAAAGTTTTTGAAAATGGCTCTAAGTCTGATGACAAAGATGAGTATTTTAAAGCTTAACAAAGTGAATGCTAAAATGCCATGACATTTTACTATTTTTACACCACCAAGAAACCTGCTGCAGTTTCTTGCTATAAAGCCTTTAACTGTTTCTTAAGTGCCAAGTTGTGTGATAAAATGTCATCAGTCCTGTATAATCACTGAACTAAGATACTGTTACAGTTTTTTAACATACCAGAGGGGTTTTTTTGCGGCTAGCAGGTGATATATTTAGGAATTTCGTATTGGTCAGGTTGATAACCTTTTTCCACTACCTTTTTGTTACGTGCCTTTTGTTTTAATTCTGTCTTGTTAAAAATCAAGGGGAGCTTAGCAGAGGGGGAAAAAGATGGAAGGAAGAAACCTGATGAACTAGACAGACTTACACAATAAAAACAAATGTCCTAACTGTGTACCTGCTGAACACAGCTATTCAACAGCGTTAAGGAAAATGCTGAATCACTGTGAGAGGTAGATTCTTTTTCTTGTTTGGTTGTATACATTGTGGAGGAGATACTGTAAGGGGGGGGAAGCTCTGATTAGTGGCCCACGTAAAGGTAGTCAAAAGTCAACTTGCTATGGCTGTAGTTGAGATTTGAGGACACTTGGGTTTAATTCTGCAGTTTGTCCTTCTCTGACCCTGGCTAAGTCAATATCCTCATTACAGATTCAGCTCGAATCTCTTCCCATATCAGCTGAAAAATGCTCAGCCTCTTGATGTAAAGCAGTATTAACTGTTCAAATTCACTTGACATCCTTGAATTTTGACCCAAAACACAGGTGTTGCTTGCTTTCTTGCCACTGTATCTTGTGCTCCTACTAGATGGATAAAATTTTGCATCTCTGGTAGTGTCTGGTTTGGGTGAGGTTTGCACTGCAAGGTGGTCTGGTGGTCCTCAAAAACATTTAGAAAGTTGTAGAAATAAGGCAGTGACACAGTTTATTGGCACTAAGCTCAGGTATTTTTTCTTAAAATCTGGCAGTGTTGGGGAGCTACATAATTTGTCAGCTGCTAGCAATAAATCTCTGCCATCCTGGTTCTTTGCTGCATGGCTTCTCTTGCGTAAGCTGGGTTCTTCTAAGGCAACACTTCCTTTGAGAGTACATTTGGGTAAAAGGAGAACAAGGCCTTCAGTACAGAATTTGAGCTAACTATTTACTTTTTGGCCTCTCGGTACATCTCTATTTACATTAATTCCAGTTAGTGAAATTCCTGGTATGGTGGATGCATCTGGGCAGAGGTGTGTAATACTAACGTAAGGCTGCAAGAGGGGCATGTGTTGGTAGCCGGATGCCAGTGAGGCCGAGCCAGGAGGGTCAGCTGGTCCCAGGTGGGGCCCAGAGGAAGCCATGGACTATGTACCAGAGCAGTCTGAGGCAGCAGTGCCTGAATGGGAAGCAAAGTGTGAACCTTGTGCACAGCATGACTCCGTACAGCTGCCACATAATCTGGCTCTGTTGCACTTACTTAGTGCTAGCAGACCACTGGTTCTTCAGAATGAAGCTGAAACACCAAGATACCCCAGGACTGTTGAAGAAAACAGGAAAAGGGTGATGTCTTCATCAGTGCTGGTAGCCTTGATCAGCCCACAACACTGTGTTAGAAAGTGAGCAAGGAAAGAAAACAGATTTCAAATTTACTTTCTTGCTTGAAGGCTAGATTAAGGAGAAGGAAAGACCATGTATATCCATGTACAAAAAGAAAAAAGATACTTGAATTTTCTAGTCTGTTTTGAGGGCAAAGGACCTTGTAATGAACATAAGTTATTTTTTCATTTGCATGTGAAGTCAATCACTTCAAAATGGGTATCAGTACTAGCATCCATTTTAGTTTTGGCACTAGTTCTCAATCAAAGCCTGGCTCTATGTAATTGCCAGCATTTGAAACTGTAATCTTAGTCAGCAAAAGCAGACAAAGCCAAAATAATTTTCATCAACGAAGGCTAAGAACATGCAGTACTGTGAACAGATTATTCCAGATTTTAACACTGAGTATAAACTGTAAAGGGTTTATTGTCAAAATATATTTTACAGTATTTCTTGAGGTATATTATGTCCTGTAAAACAGTTAATGATTGTGATGGTCTTCATCTCCCCTCTTTTTCTTAGGAGGAGAGGAAAATATGTAAATTTACCACAGATGTAAATTTCTGAAGCACTTTTCTTTACTTTCCTGCCTCCTTCCTAGAAGTTCTGCTGTTTTCTCTTGTGCAAATGTCCATTATTTCATCTTCATGTCTTTAAAATATTAGTCCAGTGGTTGTGTTTTGGAGCCCATCTGGAGGACTTCTGATACAGAAGTTGGCTGTAGTGCAATAGGCTGTGCAGCCTGCCCGACCAAACATTCCCTGGCTTTGTGTTGCACTGTGCTGCTCCTGACCTCTTGCTCAGAAAGTCTCCAGGCCATTTCAGGTTGGTTTAGACCTTCATGCCCTCATGCCTAATCCTTAGGCAGGCAATTTATTTGTTTTTGTGACCAGTAAGTGCAGATCCCTGTTGTGCAGTTGGTCAAACGTGTTACAAAACAGAATACTGGAAGTGTAAGTATGTGGAAGATTACCAGTAGTTTAGCTTTTTTCCCTCCCACTCTAAGTTGGTATTGAGGGTGGTCTGTCTGGAGAAGCATGACTTCCTTCAAAAGACATCTGCTTGTGATATATTTTGATATAAGTGGATACACATTTAGAAATATTTGTAATTAAAGACTTTGAGGAGAAAAAGATTAAAAAAGCAACACTAGAGTTTTTGCTAATTGATTATTTCTTCAAGATTCTCTTTCTCTGTACATCACACCAGAATTCAGCTATCAGTATTTGAAAAGATATACTCAGAGGAGCCTCCTTACACCTTTCTTATAATAGCATGTGTCTTCATAATGCAAAATATCTCATAACCCTGCCTCGAGGGCAATGATGTTTCCCCCTATTGTGTAAGTAAGAGAACTCCACAGAAAGCTGACGGGGCCAAAATAAAACAGGTTTTGTGTCTATGGCTGTTCTGATGAAAATCTCACTAATTGAAAGGACAAGTTACAGAAGAAATGCCGATCTTTGAAAACAAATCTGTTGCAGCATACTGAGATTCCCAGTTGAATGCATGGTGGCCTGTATTTAAAGAAATCTCATTACAGGCAAACAAATGCTTGGAGACCTTTTTCATTTTTTGCCTTTTTTTTAAGTCATCATCTATATGGACTTCAAGGCAGTTGGTGTAATTACCAGCTGGTACCCCTGTGTGTGGTCTGTGATGTCAGCAGGTCTGTTCTTGTAGATTGCGTGCAGGTTTGTCTTCAGACTGTTATCTCAGATTCTTTTATTTGTGACTGTTGAGTCACAAAATGTTTTGCCTGGCATTAATCATAAAGTGGCAAGTGTTTCATTTATTTATCTTTAATCCCAACGATTAGTAGACCATGGAGTAGCATTCGAGTAACATTTGAGTCTTTTTTTTTCTTTTCCCTCTAGCTTTGCACTTCATGTGAATTCTATGTACTGCATTGAATAGATGCAAGGTCAGGAAGCATCAGTTAAGTACTAATGGAACTGACTTCCGATACTATTAGTGAAAACATGACTCATGTTCTAAGGATTTGCAGTTGGATTCCTGTAACTTTTGGTATTTCTCTTTCATTGTTTTCAGTAGGTGTTTTCCTAGAACACACAGTGATCGTGAAAGAATTACTATATTAAAAACGATAGCAACATATTCCTTTGTTTAAACTCATCCTAGTATGGATGAATTGTGTATTAGTTACATGCAGCATTTCTGACATAGTAGATGCACTTGTAATTTTCTTCTGATCTTTGCTGTTCAGAAATACCTTTAGTGGGGGAGAAAAGGCAAATATTCAAATGGTAAACATCTCAGGGTGTTTTTTTAGTGAACAGACAGAATTATCTGAGGAACACTTATCAGTGTGAATCAGTTCTCTGCTTCTGAGCAGCTGGAAATAGCAGCATGATTACAGGGAGAAAATACTGAAAATATCTATATAGCATTTTTTCCATTATAACATTCAGATTTTTTTTGTTGACGGTAGAACTGATTAATTCTAAGCTGGTAAATCATATTAAAACCTTAGCCATGTGCTAAAAGGAAATTCTTGAAACCCTGGTCCTCTTTCTTGAGGCTGTATAGTGGCATGGGGATGAACTCTATGCCCCCAGGGCACTGCGACAGTAAGCGTGAGCCACAGGACAGACTTGGGAAACGATGGACAATTCCCAGTTCCTTTGCGATTTCAGGAAAGTAATTTAATGTAGTCTGTTTACCCATTCTCCTCTTGGAATAGGACAATAAGTTTTCACAATCTGATTCCAGTAAAGTCTGTTCCAAGTGTGTGTGGTGATCAGACTCACCGGTAGTGGCAGCCAAGCAGGAAAGCTGAGAACATTTACTGTTTCTTGGATGACTGCTTGGAGCACCCCTGTTCAATTCTAATGCCACTCATGTTGGTTTCTGAAACTGTATATAAAAGTGCATTTTTGTATAAATAGAGGTGTAAAATGGGCTGGAGAGCAACAGAACTCATTTTGAGTCTTGGTTTCTTTCCTGGTTTATGACAGGGAATTGAAGAGCTTGCTGTGCTCTTGCTGGTTTTTCCCTTGGTAGAACTTCTGGGAATGGTGCCTTCCCCTCTTGTCTTTGTTAGAAACCTCTGCAGGGTGAGAGTACAGAACCTTGAGTTCATTTTATTATTTCTGTTGAATTATTTTGACATAGTTTGTCTGGTACACAAATACAAGAGAAGTGGAAAATTGACATTTCATTATAAATCCTTCATAATTTGTTGTTTAAGTTTTACTTTTTGTCCTCCTCAGTGTCAGCCTATCTGTTGCTTCTACAGTTGTCTGCAGTAGCAAATTTTTCAGTGGTGTGTGACATGTAGGCTTCAGTTGCCATTTATTTGTTTCAAAATCTCTGATGATCTTTCATTAAAGGGTTATTTAGAAAAGATTTGAATGTCTAATGAGTTCTATGTGATGAACAAACAGAATTTACTGTGAAATTTGCCTTATAAAGGTAAATTCAGGGTTTTAAAGGATGACTTCAGTCATGCAGCAGATGTCCTGTGAAACCTGTGCTGCCACTTACTTTGGTGCTAGGTCTTGGTTGTGTTTGTATGCTGGGACATTCCATGTCTGGGCAGATACACTGCATAGCTTGATCTGTAAATGGCTTCTGCATTTTGCTGATTTGAGGATACACTGCTGGTGCATTTTGGGTCTGTGAAATCTCTAAGGCATGGTACAGTGAACTGCTTATGGATCATAATATCTGGTGAGCACACATGTCAGCAGGGACTTTTCCCTTCATGTTTCTAGCAGGTAGCAAATGAACTGGATATATCAAATAGAGCTGTTCAGGAGCCTCAATCTTCATAGGATAAGTTATTTATTTTAATTGCTCTTGTTGTTTAACGAAGATCTTAACATTAAGGTATTTCCTTGGGTTTGGATCTATTTCAGCTGAAGACAAACAAGAGAATCCAGTAGTTCTAGTCTTACCTTACCATATCGCCTGCCTTGGAGACAAAAAAGAGCAAGTAGCCCAGCTGAGAAATAATTTTTGTGTCTTGTTGCTGCACATTGAGTACTTGGAGACATGCAAGAATTGCAGAATGGTTGAGGTTGAGAGGGACCTCTGAAGGTCATCTCATCCTACTCCTTGCTAAGGCAAGGTCACCTAGAGCCAGCTGCCTGGGACCATATCCAGATGGTTTTCAAATATCTCCAAGCACGGAAAAGCAGCTTTGAAATTGTTTCCAGCTAAGCTGCTACAGAGAGTGTTCGTGGCTGCCCTCAAACGTTGGAGGTGCACAGCTCCCAAGGGACAGGGAGATGTGTTTCAGCTCTGAATGCACCCTGCATACCTGTTGGCACCCATGATGACTGAAAACTGACAAACAATGTCATCCATGTGGAACATGTGTAAATCCAAATGAGCAATGGTATTTTACCTTGAAGAGTAAGATTTCTGTTGAAATAGTTCAACTTTTAAAGAGGCACTCCAGCATGTTTGTGTGGTTTTTGTAGTAGTATTTTGTAGTACTTCTTTTGGGCAAGTTTTAAGGCATACAGCATACTAGGCTAGAGGCAGCTTTCAAGACTTGACCTAGAAGTACTCCAGTATTAAAAGTTTTTAAACCTGACTAATTTCCACTGCCTGGAAGAAGGAAATCCCAGAGCAGAAATGAAGTCATGCACACTAACTGAAGCAGCTCATCTGTTCTGTTGTTCTTCAAGATGGTTTCTGTACATCTGAATGCCCTACCCAATTTTCTTCGGCATTACAACTTCAACAATGAACATACAGAGGCCATAGAGAAAAATAAAGTAGCTTTTGTTCCATGTCCCCTGTTCTCCAGATGTTCTGTGCCATCAGGGAAGGGGCAGGGGTCAGCAGAGTATTGCAGTGGGTACTGCTCCCACAGGGGCCATGCTTCTCCAAGTTATAGTCGAAGCAGGAATGTGCAGTGATCAGCATGAAAACTCTAGTTGTTGGATGAGTAACCTTTATTTTTTGTTGGAAGAGTTTCCCACTGAGATCATCTGACATTAAATTGTGTCAAGTTAACTTGTATTTTTATTACTTTGCAAGAAAATTGACAGACTCAGGTTGCTAGCTCTGTGTGTTGTATTTTCTCGTGCTTGCCCCATCCTCCCCTCTGCAGGTATTCTTATAGGGCAATACAATCTTTTTAAATCAGAAAAGCCTTTGGTAGTTACTTTTCTGTAGTACATGTATGGTTGGACAGCATCTAGCATGACAGTTAACAACTTCTCTTTTTTCGAGTATCTTCTCATATTCTTACCTCTCAACCTTGATCCTAAGAGTTTTATAGAAAGATTGAGAGACCTGAAAAGTAAGCAATTAAAACTGTCTCAGTCTGTGGAGCACAGACATGATACATGCCATTATTTTTTTCTGAGTCCAAGGCAAACTCAAAAGGTTTTGTTTTGTTTTGGTCTTTTTTCTGCTTCTATTAGTTCATAGGTTAAAAGATTATTTTTTAACCTATTGAGGTATTAATAAAGTGGACTTTCCTGGAATTAATTTTTTTTTAATAAGGAAACCAGATTCGTTTGGCTGTTCCATAAATTCTGTTCTTTTAAATTTATTTTTCACAATAAAGGCAAGTTATGAAAGGGCTTATCTTGCAGCAATTTGAGCATTTTGTAAACAACCAGATCTTGGATGGCCTTAGCCCCACTCAGCTATCATATGCAACAGGTTTTAAAAGCATTGTACTGTCCCTCAGAGCAGATACATCCTATTTCACAAGGCTGTATGCTTCTGTCCCATTCTGTATTGAAAATTGTAATTCTGTGATAGTTTCTTATTCTTTGAATTTTCAAGCAGTTTGTCAGATCCAGTTCCCTTGTGGCAGTGGGGTCCTGTCCTTTCATACGTTGTTTCTTGGCCAGTCCCATGTCATGGAGCAGAGACTGCAGGACAGATGCTTCACGCCTGGCATACTCAGCTGTTCTGAGAATAAAACTACAGCGCGCAACTGGCAAGTTCTGCTGGAGGCAGCATGTGCTGGCTGTTAATGTGTGACCTTTTTGTACTCAGTAACTTGACTAACTCTGCTCATGGAGATTTAGAAAAAATTGGATATGAAATTTAGGCAACTAATTTTCTGAATATCAAGTAAGTCGCTGCTTCATAATAAATGTATTTACCATTGCAAAACCGTAGTACCAGATGTAAAGTGTTAATAGTGCACTGACCAGAGTTCAGAGAGGTGGGTCAGCAAGCATGGACTGCCTGCCCGGTTCTTGGAGAGTGCGGAGCTGTGAGTGATTGAATTACCCTGGCTTAAGAAGTTCCTGTCTCCTCAGCTGAGAGTTTTACCCCCACTGAGCCGACACGCAGCCGAACTGATCACACACGCCCCACCAGACCAGTAGAAAAATCAGCTAAGTTGTGCTATTTTAGTTACTGCTGCCACAGAATAAACTGGGAAACACTGACAGAATGCTGGCCTGAATAGTGCAGCAATTTATGGTTGTCTCAGCATAAAATAATTACAGATTTTGACTCCTTAATGAATAGTAACAGCCTTAAAAGTGAGATGCATGTATCCAAGTCTCTTGGTTTTTCTTTTTGTTACCCAGTCACCTGCACTGGTGACACAGTAAAGCTGTGTTTTTGCAGTAAGTATGCCTTGCTGAAATATGGCTTCTTTGGGGCCTGTGCTGAAGAATGATCAAATAAATAAACCATCTGTGAGGAGATATTTTATACAGTACCTTTAATAATTTACAGTTACATATGCTATAATTTTACTTTAAGTTCAAAATCTGTTTTTCCCAAAAGACCAATCTACTCCATCTTGCATGTTTTTGCTGCCAGTGCTTTGATGGGAGTTAAAGAAGTGGATGAAATCTAGTTGTTGAAATATGTAGTACAAATTCTTACTGTGATTGGATGTTTGCTGAGCTGTACTCCTGAGTCGTATCTAAGTGCCTTGTAGTTACACATCTAGCTTTCCATGCATTTTAAAAAATCAGCAACGGAAGAATGAAAATATTCTAAATACAGTCACTACAAATGTAGGATTTATTTATCTTGAACTTGACGCCTTCCTGAAGAATTTGTTGTTTGAATGTTTTTACTCTTCCTAGAGAAAAGATGACAGAGGCAGTTAAAACATATGAGTTAAGGTACTTACATTTTTGGAGTTTGGTGATAAAATAATTGTGTAAAAATCAGTATACTTTTTGTGGGTGGCTTTAGTTTTGTCTTAATGAAAAAAAACCACAAAAACTTTTTGAGGTGGTAGGAAGTAGTTATCTTTGAACTCTTTTTGTACATTTTATGATGTTCCTGCTGGACATTTCTTGGGTAGACTTTATGTGCTGCGTTGCTCCTGTTTACAGGCAGTGTTTCCCAGAGCTGCTGGTCAATTGTATGGGTTTTACTCTGTTGGTATTGTCGTGGTTGGTCATTTAGTGCAGTTGTGTGAAAGAGCCCAAACTGATCAGCTGCTGAGCAAAAAGCAGTAAGTATCAGTGCAAAGGCTGAGTAACATGGAGAAAAAAGAGATAGGTCAATAGCAGAAAGTGGGAAAAACCCTCTGGATTTGGTCAGCACTGGGTTGGATGGCAGTCTGAAAAAGATCATCTTGGTTTAGGATCTGGAAACAATTAAGTAGCACATGGGGTCACTGAAGAAGACAGCAAACAGTCGTGTAACTCGGGCTCGAGGACAGGCGATGCAGGTGATGGCAGACTATGCAGTCAAAGTTTTATTCTGCAACTTTGGGCTTCAAACACTGGCCCATGCTCCTTCTGATATCTGCCGAGGTTTTTTTGCCTTCTGTGCGAAAGAAACTTCAGGACAGACCTCATTTTTATTTCTGACTGTGGGAGCACAGGTTAAAGAACATATCACTGACAAAAATTATTTTTCTTTGGCTAAAGCTACACAGAGCGAAGAGCGGCTGTGTGCATTTAAAGACCCCTATCAGCAGGACCATGGAATCAGCGAGAGCCGAATCTCCCAGGAGAATGGCACAATTTTGTGCATGAAAGGTAGTACCTGCTATGGACTTTGGGAAAAAACACGAGAAGGAGACATACATCTTGTAAAACAAGGTATGTAACAGTTCAGTTTTAGCATAGTAGTTTTGCTACTTACTTCACTTTTGTGATCTAGCCAGCTGGTACAAAGCTGCACAGCTGCAAAACTAGACTTCTTGCACATTGTACAAATGCATCATTTTAAACTTCCCATTTAACAATTTTAAATGTGAACAGAAAGTTTGTTTGAAATGAATGACTTCTAAAAGAGACCAAAGACATCAGTGCACAGTTGAAAGAAAAAGCATTCAAATTTCTTGTTACTTAGGATGTCCAGAGGAAGATGGGTTTCTTGAATTTCAGTATATGTACTGATGTAATGATAAATTTAACAGTAAGTGTCTTATTAAGTAAAAAGTATATATTCATATTGATTGGATGTTTGTTTACAAAGGAAATTGCAGCTATGGTTCACACGTCAGTACTGTAATTCAGTGCTCTTCTGTGGGGAGAGTGAAGGTAGGAGAGGTGAAGGGCCTTGCAGTTTCTGGAGACATGTTTTGATTACCATTCTCAGGGACTGTGCTCTTTTTTACTTGGATGCAAGTTAATGTAGTATAAGGCTGAATGAAAATGCAGCTGGTATTTACAAATAGCCTGTGGAGTTGTAGTCCATGATTTCTGTTTGATCTGGCAATCTGCTGAAAGGAGCAGTCTGACTGCTCACCTCTGCCCCGTTGCTGCCTCTTTTCCTTCCAGGTATTTGTGGATAAATGACATTTAACTGCTGTTGACCATACTTGGGAAGGAACAGTTGCTGCAGGGATAAAGGGCCTGGTATTAACCAGGCAATAAGTTGTGATCCTGTAGAAAAGTCCAGTGATGTTGACAATGAGGAAGGGCAGAATTTTGAAAATTATGCAAGAAGCATCAAACTGTAGATGCAGTCTTGTGGCCTAAGGAAGGGACTCGGTCACAATTCATCTAGACAGTGGACCACAGAGTGGTGATATGGTCTGTGGTATCAGAGAGATGGGGAATGGCATACTTCTGCTTAGAAGGCTCAGGAATTCAGGTTTTACCATGTTAAGGCAACAGCTGGACACCTCTGATGTTGGCCTTCATCCCTGCCCACATTTTCTTCTCCTTGGCTATGGGGAGTTCTAAAACAAATTCTTCAGGTTTTGGTTTAAAAGGTGGTAGTAAAGTCAGACAAGCAAATTATGATAACTGTTTTTAGCCTACTCTGTAACGTTTAATTGGGTAATGTATGGCTTTCTGTAGGTGTGTTTATCCAGTCAGTAGAACTAATTTTATGCTTACTTTAAAAAAAAAAAATCTGTAATTTGCTTCTTTTTACAGGTTGCTGGTCTCATATAGGAGACCCCCAGGAGTGTCACTTTGAAGAGTGTATAGTTACAACCACCCCTTCCTTGATTCAGAATGGAACATACCGCTTCTGCTGCTGTAGTACGGACTTGTGTAATGTCAACTTCACAGAAAACTTCCCACCTCCTGACCCTACTGATACAACACCTTACAGTAAGTCAGATGTCTCTGTCATTTCATGGTGTAAAGATTTTAGGGAAAGAGCCTTCTTTTGTGGTACTGTTAAATGTGAAACCTGTGACCTTTCTATTTTTATGTCACAGAGATGGCAAACGGAAGAGAGCTTTCCCTTATGAAGTTTGTCACACTCATATTCCACATTGCTCCACAAAAACAAGCTAAATGCTTGCATGAAGATTGTTTGTATAGGCAACTGCTGAATGCAGATTCTGTTTTCCAAAATGGTCTCTAGTCTTGTGTGTTTTGATATTTGGATGCCCAACTTCATGAGCCTGTGGAGGTTTTCAGAAGGATTCATGACTTCTGTTGAAAACAGGCCGGTGGTTTCATTAACAGCACGGTACCTTTGGAAAGTCTGGCCTGTCTGTTCAGTCATGAATCACAGGTAGTTTTGAGCGGTAGAACCGGTCTTGTATCAGACTGCTGAGATTCTCTCCAACAGTCTCTGAAATCTGACTTCTTTCTTTTGCATATTTCTGGTAAGGGTTAACTTTGACATAATGTTCAAAGAGTACTGGTTTGAGCACTGTAAGTTTCTGTTAAGTTATTTATTATAAAATCAACAAAATGTAGGGATCCAAATCAAGGGATCAGACCCCTTAGCCTGCTATGACAGAAGCAAGATCATAACTAGCAGGCACGCTGTAATGCTGTGTTCCAAAAGTTAAGATCCTGTAAAGAAGCTGAGTTAGTGGCCTAATCTAAACATTTGGATAGCCTTTTCTAAATACGAATTGTGAAGGGGAAGTTGAATAAAGTGAGGTATGTAAATGGAGGCACAACTGTTATGTATGTCAAGAGTTCTTTATCAATGGAAAGTATTTTGTGAAATGAAGATGTCTAATTGGATAGCATTTACAGCTGTAGAATGCAAAAAGAATAGTTTGTGTTTAGGAATGATAGTATTTGAATTCAGTTTGAAGATACTGATACTTTAGTCACTGGTGCTTTCAAAAATAGGTGTAGGGTCTAGTGTTTTTAAGGAAGTTTGATCAACATGAGGACTTGGCATACTAAAAACAGCAGTCTTTAACTTGGGAAGCATGTACAATATGAATGGGTTAAGTTGGTAAAACATGCTGCCTTTTGGTTGACAGTACTGTTTGTAGAACCAGTAAACAATCACCATTTGGAATCAGTGTCACAGCACTGTGCAGTGCAAAACAGACTCTGCTTGACTTTGGTAAGAGTCATAAGGTTGGGCTCCCCAAATGTGACTGGAGTTAGTGTTGTGCAGGGAAATTAGACACGAGGAAAAACAGGTGTAAAGATAATTCCTTGTTCCTTTCTGTCCCCCCAAAACAGGAAGACCAGGCTCCTACAAAATGACTTGTGCTTGTTCTTCTCCAAGGATAAAAATTACAAGCTGAATTAATTCAGTTGTTGAGCGATAAGATCTTCAAATCATTTTAAATGAATTTTTTAATACTGAAAGATCTATCTTGACTTGCAAAGCGAGGGGGGGGGCAATTAAATCTATAACCCAGTCCTTAATTCACCCAGCTGTAATTGAGTGCTGCAGCATACATTTCTACTGACTCAAACTGTTTTGTGTTATTGTGTCACCTTCCATTTTCATAATAGGCAAATTTGGCTTTAGGCATAAGCACAAGCAAAGTAGGTTCCTTCCGAGCACAGTTGTCTCTCTGCTTGGGCTGGGTTAAGAGATGGAGATGGGCCATTCCAGCAGCAAGGATGGCCTCATTTGCCACTCTGGGGTTTTATTTGTAAAGCTCTACCACTGCTGCATCTGACAGGGATGGGGCTGCTCCCGGCTGTTTACCCAGCACGCTGGTAGCACTGTGGAGGTGCAGGGTACTCGAGGAAGCTGAAGGGGTGAAAAAGCAGGAAGGCTGTAGCACACAGACCCCTGCAAAGTAACTGGCCCCCATTCCAAGTGGTGGAGTGTTCATGGTCTCTCAGCTCCTTCCAGAACTCGTTTTGGTGCTATAAGATTATATTTCGGCACCTCAACATTAAGTGCAGACTTCTTGCTTTGACAAGGTTGATTTTTATAGAATTGTTGGGAATCTTTGTTTTAGCTACTAGATACCTTTCTTGGGCACTCTTCCAGCCTTTCTGTTACAGTTGTCAGAATGCTGTAAGGGCATTAGCAGGGGTAGCTGCACAGGCTGTGGCAATCTGTTTTACCATACCTTTTAGATTATTAAATTGAACAGGTCACAGTCACGTGGGAAATCTTCTGTAGAAGGTTATTTCACTATAGCCTGTGAACTGTAAGAGTACTATTTTTCATCTAAATTTTTGATAAATAGTTCTTGAATGGTCCAAAATAAGGGATGTGACCTCCTAGAACTGTGCTTATGATTCTGGAAATTTCGAAGTGGAGGTGACTAGTGTACAATTATGCGAAGCTTGATGAATTCAGCCAACAGTTAACTAAGTGTTTGTAAATGTTTTTCTTCTCATTTCCAGTAAAATTATACAGAATAAAAAGTTCCTAGAATGACAAGTAGAAATTCAGCTATAGTATAAAATCTAATGGAACCTGCCGATGACCCTAATCAATTTAAAGCTTAATTTTTAAGGAAAATTGCAGTTGTTCTTTTAAAGATGTTTCCTTGCAGCTCTGTGAAGTATCTGTGGAAACAGCAGAGTACTGTTAGGCCCTTGAGCTAAATCCATCTAGAAAAATAATGGAGGAATAAAACAATTACTTTATACAATCTTTGGGTTGCAATTTTTCTATGGTACTTAACAGTGGTGTGTTGAAAGATGTAGCTAGACTATATATGATTGAAGAAGACAAAAAGTAAGTTAAGATCTTAATACATGTTAGATATATCAAATTATCATTGTCATAACATATAGCAATTAGAAAAATTACGTGTAATATTTCAGATAATGTCAGTGTTGTTTTTAGGGTGTCAAAACATATTCATCTCGCAACTATATCTGTGTAGAACAGAACAGCTTGCTTCTTTTTTTTTTTTTTTAATTCATATTTGATCAGGGTGAAAATACATGTAATCCATCCTGTCTTTTAAAAAAACTTTTAAAAAAATGAAAAATAAGATTGAGGACAAACAAGTTCTTGAAGCCTTAAATTTAATCCTTACTGCGTCTTAATGTGCAGCTGGTAATTTAAAATAGTCATACATCTGAGTAGTCATAATATTCATCTCTTCTATTTTAAAGATAATCCAGGCAGATTTGAGTAGCTGTTAGTTGCTAATTCCCTCCAGCTAGAATTTTGCAAATGCTGTAGGATGGGTTATAGTCTAGAACCCACGGTCTGGAGGTATTAAAAATGCAGAGATTAAGATAGCTGTTTCCTGATGCCAGGAGAATAGTGGTTGGAGAGTGGTGTTTATTGCTCATCTCGAGATTTGCCTGAGGAGTTTGGAGCTACTCAAATGCAGAAGTTCAGAGACAACCACTCATCCTCAATCTTTAACTTGCACTTTTGGGGAAAGATATACTTTCTTCTACTGTGATAAATCGCTCATGGATAGATTCACTATTCTTCCATCTTATATTTTTACAAGAAATTGACCAAAAATACTCCATCTTAACTTCAGCCAGTATACTCATATACCCCTTAACCCTATCTAAAAAGGGCCAACTATGGCTTCCTGGGTCAGTGTTTTGAGATGTATTCATTTCATTGGCTTTGTCAAATATTTCTTTTGAGACTTGCTAAATATCTGCCTCTTACGACTACAGAATGCTTCTTAAATTCTGAGACTGTTTTGAAGACAAATTCATTAGTTCCTCAATCATTCATAATAGCCAGTTAAATAGAAATTAAGTAGCTAAAGACTTAAATGATCTCCCTTGTTGGTCACAGATAAATTGCTGTAATGAAACATTCACGTTAAAATAACATCAAGATGAAAGAGCAATTTTTATTTATTTTTTTCCTCAAGGCTGCTCCCTGGCCCTGCAAGTAAATTAATGTAGCAGCAACCGAATGTTGAGAATACATTTTTGTATGACAGGTGATGTATTTGTGTGATATATGGAAAAAATCCCTGGCAGCAACAGTTGAGCAGTTGCTGGTACATGTGGTTGAGAATTATATAGGTTTTTCATCTCATAACAGCAAATTGTGGCTGAAATTTTTAGAGCATTTAGGAAACTTCTGTTAAATAAGAGGCACTGAGTTGTGGATATAAAGAGACCACCTCACACAGTGAAGGGAGTTACTCTTGACTCTGAAACACTGACAGACAGGCTTATCTTTCCAGTGTAACATCCTCGCCTTTCTTTGCCAGCCTTCTTGACATGTATATAAAATATTTATGTAGAAGTCTGTCTTGAAGTGCTCGTGGAATTGTGTGGAAACTTTGACAAAAGCTACAATTAAAAAAAAAAGTCATTACTAATGTATGTGGCTGGGACAGGTTAGTTATGGTAGTAATAAGAGTTTTCATGTAACTGTTGTTTTTGAGAGGCAGCAGTTAGGCTCATGTGGCTGTGGGCACGTGGCCCAATCTAACTCCCACTGAAGCTGAATTAGATCATGTCAGGCTAATTTTGGAAAGTTGTAACCCTGCTCACTCTCAGTTGTCTTGAACTGCTTTTTCTGGAGAGCAGCATCTGGTATTAATTTATAACTGAAATGCATTTACTTCAGCTGGGTTGCAGCACCTGATCAGCTAAGTTTGTTGCTGATATTTAAGCTGGTCTTTAATTTCTGATCTGCCTAATCTAAAAAATCACTCTGTAAATAAGCTTTTTCCTTCATGTGCATTATTCCTTTTGTTTTCAGGTGATTTAGGTGTAAAGGGGAAATTACAAACCTTTGCAGGGTGGCATATCTCGGGTTTTAAAAGATGAAGGTGGGACTGATCTACACAAGGAATGAGACTTGTACCCTTGAAATGATAGGGAGTCAGTCAGGCACCTCTTCCTTCAGTGAAGAGACAAGGTATTCTAGGTCATTAATGTAGCTTCACTATGTTAGAAGGCAGGGGAGTAAATATTAAGACAGTAATTAAGGGCCTTAATATTTCTTAAAAAAAGAATTTTACTTTGAGACAGATAAGCATGTGGTGCCAGAGGATGATACTGTGCCTCTGAGGAAGTTCCTTTAGGGCGCTGTAGAAAATGAAGTTGCTGAACTGCTGAAGGAGATAGAAGTGAATGTGCATGGAGATTTCTTAGTATGTGTCTCTCTTTTAAGAGATTGTATGTGGAGCACTAACAGAGGGGGAAAACGCAAAGTAGGGCTTTTTAAAAACAATTTTTTAATATACTGGCTTCACCATGGAATATTTGGATTTTTAGCCAGCTGATGACAAATGTTTATTTTCGTGAACCTTCAGTTGCCTTTCTTTCTGAAATTTAGTGCTTAGTGAGGGTTTTTTTGCTGTTTATTTGGTTACAGGAAATTAATTAACTGCGGAGGGGGCTGTGACACTGGGTACACATTGCTTCAAATGCTTAGTGATAAGATTTTGGAAACGTGTGCCAATTAAGGCTGTATCTTGTGTTGCAACTGAGGGAAAAGTGATGGTATTGTGGATTAGTGTAGGGGAGAAGGAGTAGAAGTGAAAGTTATTGCAGGAAACACAGTAATAAAGCAATTGCAATAGAAGGTTATTTAGAAATTCAAGTGAAAGCCTTAACTTCTGTAGAATCAGTGGAATGTTTTGCAAGTCTCTCAAGATAACTGGTAATGCTTGTCGAGTAACTTCGGTTCAGTTTCCCATTAAAACTGAATCTATCAAAAGCAGAATCTCTTAAAGATTGTTGGTAGCAGCACTTACTGTTTTAACTTCTAAGACATCATAGTCTCCTGAGATTAAATTTGAATCTTTACTGAATTTAAAAGTAAAGCTTTGATGTGAAATTGGAGTCTTGCATATGAAATGTTAGCTGTGAAAGCAAAACCTCCTTAGGCAGAAAGCTCTGTGTAAATTTTTTCTCTTACAGAAACATTTAATCAGGAAGATGAAATTGAAGTGTTTTACTTGCACTGACATTGAAATGTTTTGGAAATGTTTCTTAATTTCTGCTATGCACCAAACCCACAAAATGCTGAAAACCATGTTAAAAGAGCAAACATGTTTGTTTGAAAAAGCAGAAACATTTCAAATATTATTTTTACAAAAAACCACCAAAAACCCAAAGCCCAAACCCTCTTTCTTTTTTTTTTTTTCCCCCTTTTACTATTACATTCCTTATTGCTTTGTCAGACTCTTGTTGGAGCACACTTGATTGGGAAGGTAACTGCAGGAATTAGTAGTGTGTTATGATCTGGAGGTCCAAGAGCAAGCATCTTTGCAAAGTTCTTTTTACAATATGTTGGAATCTAAAAAGGGCTTTTTTAGATGCAAGATGGGACTCTTTTCTGTATCTTGAAGTTGCGATATTGTGTTTGTGAAGTGCTAGAGCTATATTTGCCCCTTGTTTCAGAGGGCTAAACATATTTTTCTTGAGTCCTTAAGAGATTTCCATTCCTTAGGTATCTGTGAGCATAACTTTTAGCTTATTCGTTTGGTACAATTGTCTGATCTGCATCTTTGTCATCCTTGAAGTATCCTGCTTATTTCTAGTACTCCACAGCGACTATTCTATTCACATTTAAGATCTAAAATTGAGAAAGGAAACACCAGTCTTGTGTAATGTAATCACTGGTTTTGCCACCTTCAGTAATAGTGAAAATGTGCCTTTTAAGTTAACCAATATCTGTAAATAAGTGATTCACAGTCTTGTATCATGTGCAGTTCCTGAGGCACTAATTTGTATTTCAGCTGGAAATTACTTGCTTATGTTTTATGCACTTCTAAGAGTTTAAAGATCTGCAAATATCTTTGGGTAATACAAATATAGTAAAGATACATTTTCCATTTACTGGGAATGCTGAGTACTGGCAGACTTTTATATTATTGTATAATAAATTCAATGTCTTCATTAGCAGATATCTTTTGTGACAGTGTACATTGGGGCTTTATTGTGAATGCCTTATAGACACAAGGTAAATGTAGATAAGGCTCCTAAGAATGGTACTCTTTCAGAATGCATTAGTGGAAAGCTGGACTGTAAATAGGGTAGCAGATAAGGAATTGTTTTGCCTCATCTCAGGGCAAAGTGGAGAATAGACAAGGATGCTATACTTTTTATGTCTTTATTCACGTGCTGCAATATGCGGTGTAATACATGTATGCAATATCATCATTATTCTAAACAAACCCTACACTGCTACTTAACAACACAAATAATTTGAGAAATAGTAGGAGCTCTCTGGAAGGCAGACTGATGTATCAGTGCACTTATGGGTGACACTATAGATCAACAGGCTTCCTGATGGTGTAGTAGTAGTAATAGGCTTCAATAACTATTCCTCAAAAATTTTAAGTCTGGGTGCTGTAAATTTTAACATTTCAGTGGGAGTTAAGAGTACACCACTGTGAAGGCATTTCTCCTTTAAAGACTTGTGAATTTTATTTAGATAACTCTCCTCAACAAAGTATGCTGACTGAATTAGGCAAGATAGTGTACATTGAAGTCATTGCCAAGCAAAATGGAAACACTGTTTATGTTTTGTGGATGTTCTACTTGTCTGTGTCCCTGTGCTTTTTCAAGTGTTTATTTTCACATCGGCTGTGTTGATCTCCTGCTTTCCCTGTCTTGTCATGCTAAAGGCTCCTTGCAAGGAGCTGGAATGGCAGAAATGGCTGTGCACAGGCTGCTCCCTGGCTCCAGCTCCTGACAGAGGGCATTAGCTTCAAAATACTGCAGTTGTACCTCCCTGGGCAGCCTGGAGCTGCTGGTCTTGCTGAGAACACTGTTTCTTGTAACTCACTTTGTCCTGCCATGTTACCCACAGAGCATTCCTCAGGATTTTTAGTATGGCTCTGGTCTGGTCTTCTTGAACAATTTTGGAATGAATGGAGTTAAGATTAAAAGGAGCAAGAGCTCTGTGAAGTTTGGTTATAAAGCACTGCTAGGTGTTGCCAGCTACTACTAATAAATTCCCACCCCATGCCCAGTACAGCAATAGTCTTTGTCCTCAGACTACTGGCAGAGTAAGAGGCAGACTTGGGACAGGAGCTGTTAAGTGCAAAACAGAAGATCACTTGTAAATATCGTGTCTGTTATTTGCTGTTCAGTGCTATTAGGCTCATCTGTGTAGAATAGTGTTTACATCATGGAAAACCTTTCATGTCTTGCTCCTTAATTAGACATTTTCAGTAAGCCTCACTTGTTTCTGTCCTGTGTGCTAAGTTTGCTGACAAAAATATGATTCTATATCATGGTTTTGTCCGTTGCATTTTACCGCCATGATTTTGAAATGGATACAGTTAATAAAGAAAGATTTAAGTTCTCAGCATTTAACTTACCCTTAGAATAGCCTGTTAGCCCAGCTGCTTTGCAGTCTTACCTGAGTTGCAGCTATAGCTTAGCACGATGCCTCGGAGGAGACTGAAAGTCCAGACAGACACTTAAAATATGTTAGCCCTTCAAAACTGGTCATTAATCACGTTTCCTTATTGATCCTTTTTTGGTAATTTTTTTTCTTCATCTGAAAAATAATGTAATCCAGAAGATCCAGTACATTACATTGATTTCTGGTTCCTTTCCTTATGGTACAGCATGCAGTGTATCTTCAGAGAGGGTGCTATCTGGAGGTAAAATGCTAATGACCTTTCAATCTGGCGCAATCGTAGGAGCTCTAGGTAAATAAAGCATTTGGTTTTTAAGGGTGTGATGTTGTTTTTAAGGACACTTGAATTACTTCTAGACAAAAGAGCTGGAATTATGTAGGTTAGCTGCCAGGTGGCTCCTGCAGAGCAGAGGCTGGTGCAGAGCAGGCTGTGAGCAGAGACAGCCGCACTGCCCCCAAAGCGGGGAGCAAAGGCTGCAGGGCAGCACCAGGCCGGCTCGGGTCTGGCTTGCAGGTGCTGCAGCCAAAGCCTGACCTCGACACTGTCTCTGCTTGTCTCCATATATATGCACTAAGTGACTCTTCTTTATGTGACTTGATTTCTTTCACACCCGTGCTGTTGCAGCGTCTTCTGTTGGGAGTATAAAAAGGGTTAGGAGCTATACTTCAGAGAAGCTATAGGTTGTCTCTTTCTCTTCATCCCTTCATAGTATCAGACAAAATCTTTGCATGTGGATGGATATTGGGCATCAGTGTTTTAAATTGGTTTTCCTTACAAAGAAAGGCTTATGTCCTTTTTATTAAAAGAGTGAATGGTCAATTCAGGTAAGTGCCTCAAGTGTTTGGATTGTGAACTTGAGACTAACTCTGGAATTCTGAATGTGAAGTTTCGTAACTGGGCATCTAGCTCCTGACGTGTGTCATCCTGGCTATAGATATCTCCATTGTTTCTGAAGAACTGGGATGTCAGGGTTGTTTTGAAGTCGCCTGAGGTGATCTTTTGGCTTTCCACTTGCTTGAAAAACAAAGAGTTCATAGAGCATCCAGGGGAGCCAGTGCAACCCGGAATGCATCGCATCAGTGTGCTCCTGGTCATGTTACCCCTGATTACACACCAATTGCGGGTTTTTTCAAAGCTCTAATTTTCAAGATTGAATAACTCCTATTGTTGCTGTCCAAATAGAAGATGATGACAGTATATTCACTAAAATCTTGGTGAAGATTCCTGTGAATGTAATTGTACTTAAAGAGGGATTCAAGTTGATACCAAAAATCTGTTTACATTTGTGTTGGTTATGTTATGAAGAAAGCTTACTCTGGCTACTAGGGCAGACTGGGGTGTGGTGAGTTCCTGAGAAAGTTATAAGGAGACCTAAATGAACTAAAAAAAAAAGAGCTCCTCAATCCATAACTACTTCTGTATACCCATACTGAATATTTCTGTGTGTCTTTTTATTTTATCTTGGTATTTTGTGGTGTTACTCTTCTCAGTCATGTTGCAGTTTTTTCTTTCTGTGATAGGTTTGGGAATGTTCCTTCCTGATATATTGAATGAGCTGTTGTTGATGTATACCATTCACTATTATTATTTTTGCTGGTTTGTATTTCATAGATAAAATGAATGGTGAGGTGTTGCTATGGACACTAATACGTAAGCAGTAGAGTTGGGACACCGAGTGTTGTGTCTATTTTTGTGTGAGACAGACTTTTTTTCCCTTGTTGCAATTCTCATTAGGACTGAATTTTGTGGTAGGAAATCTGATTTTTCATGTCAGCTGTTAGAGATCTGCAGATTTTTTGTTGTTGTTTTTTGGCTTCCATGTTTTCAATATTATAATAGGTATTGATCTTTCTAAAAAACAAACATCAGATTTATGTACACAGTCCATACATTTCTTTCTCAGAAGTCCCGTTTTGTTTATCAGTGTTTTATTTTTGGGATACTAAGATGTTTTATTATGTAACACATTTGTTAATTTGGAAGAAATCAATATATGAATTAGCCTTAAAATCTAACTTACTGAGTTTTACCTTATTTCAGTTTATTTGTGCAGTATACTTCCATGCAGAATCAATTAATGGAAAAACATTTGCTGTATAGATATGTCTAGGAGGGAGAAGTTAGGAATTCAGTCTTTAAGGGCAGGGAATGTACTGGAAGAGGGAAGTGTGAAGATTTTTCTATTACCTTAGCTTTTTTTTTTTTAAATTGTGCTTTAGCTTTTTTGCTTTTATTTTGAAGTAGAAAGATTGATTTGTCATTTTCTGAGAGATCTGAGGAAGGATTTCTTTTGCTAAGACATTGATACCAAGTTGCAGTGAGATAGGAGTTTGTGATCAAATTCTTTTAAATTCCTTTGAAGATTCCAGAGAGGCAGACTCCATGTTTAATCACTACAGTTCTATGCATTTATTTTAAAGATTGAGCCTACAAAATATTGCATATATGTTTCTTGGCATTATTATTTCCTAGAAGTTTCTGGAGTACCTGTGAATGATATTATACAGCTTTTGACTTTGGCCTGGATTTTTGCCTTCCCTTAGATTGGTGGCATGAGGCTCATTTAGAATCTGCTTGCAGGCCTGTAAGTATTTTCTGAGACTAGTAAAAAATTCCTTGTTTCAGACATTCATATTGACTTAAAACTATATATAGTTTGAGCAAGGGTGTAAGGCATCCTTGCATCCTGTGTAAAAACACTTCTCACTTTTGTAGTGGTACAATGGGAAATACAAGTGTTGGAGCTGTAGCAGTGAAAGTGATTTTTTTTACCCCTATGCCAAATAAAAATATTTTTATTAATCTTATTTCTTTTTGTCTTTGAGTTGTGGTTCGATGCCCTGTCTATCGATTTCTTCACAAACTGGATGTGGCTGTCTGAAGGAATACACTGCTGATATGTGCTCTAGACAGCTGAACCAACTGTGTGGAGCCACTGAGATAATTTTTGCTTGGTTGTAGTTCTGTTTCTCCTATTAAAGCATTAACCTGCTCTAAAGGTAGTGATGCATGTAGAAATAGAACTTTAAACCCCAATAAATTAGTACTAGTGTTATAAAACAGAAGCACAGTTTTAATGTATGTATTCCTTTGACCTGGGGGGTTTTACTCTTTAAAAAAACTAAAACCAAAACAACATGCACATAAAAACTTCAAAAAGAAGCAAAACCCAAATCCACCCCTGCCCCCTAATAGAACAAACAGACAAAATAACCCCCAAGCATGGAGAAAATACCCACATTCACACCAACATGAACTCCTGACAGGGTAGACATCCAAATTGCAGTAAATACAAATTGGTTATATTGTAACTGTGGTTCTGTTTTCCTCCATTTCTGGTCTCTGAGGATATAATTGCAGTGACTAAGGCAAAATGGATGATGCTGACTGAGCCACAGTGAATTAATTGCACTGAGCAATGTTCTTCCTTTGAATGCAGGTCCAGGCACTGCTGTTCCGCAGTGCTATGGGAAAGCAGAGACAACTTGGTGAAAAACTTACTGCGAAGTAAGGCCTGGAAAGCCAGAGAAATCAGTGACAGATGAACACTTAGAAAATATTTTAAATGTTTTTTGAGAAGTTTTTTTAATGAGTCTGAAGAGTAACTTGAGTTTCTCTGCTTTTATCAGCACTGTCAGCAGATCGATCCTGCGCTTGTTACCTGCAGGTGAGGCTGGGCTGTGCCCCCCACCCATGGGTTTGGGTGAGCAGAGCACTGCTCACCCCTGTGAGAGACACTCCCAGCTGCAGAGCCATTCATAGCATCCCTGGAGCAAACTAAAACTGTGTGTGGGTGACATAAGTACAGACTAACCCAGGAGCATTACACATCTCTGAGCGGGGTGCCAAGTGCTCTGGGGGTGCCGTCCCCAGGCCCTGCCAGCACTGCTTGGACTGGTGCAGGGAGACAGAGCCAAGGGAGGTGTAGGCTGTCCCTGCCCAGCTTTGGAGGGTTAAATAGGAGACTCCTCTCTGGCACTAAGAGAATAGTAAGTGAGTAATAGCAGTGGGAGGGAGTGCATCAAGGAAAAGATTTGAAACTAATTTGAGATTTCAGTGTATAGCTCAGGTGTGCTGACATTACTTTTCCTTTTTTTCTGCAGTTGAATGTTGTTTTCAGGAAGGTTGGTTTGTTTGGGTTTTGGGGGGGGGGCATTTTTTCTTTGTTTGGTTTGAGTTTTGTTATTTTAATTAAAACTGAACATGTCAAGCTCTATTGTGGAGAGAAAGTTTTCATAATAGTCTTGGGGTGTTAGATACCTGTGATGAAGACAATAATAATTAAATATTGCTGATGGGGGGAAAACTCATAAATTGTGAATCCTTGATTTTGCTAGATATTCCAGAATAGACCAAGTGAAATAAGGTACTAAAGATACCAGTCTGAACAGGTTCTCCCAACTCTGCTGAGCTTGATCCTACACTGAGCTGGTGTGTAATACTATAATCTGTACTCAGAGCAGGGAGTGGAGGTGAGCACAGTCTTACATTTAAGAAGAGTCTGGCTGTGTGGTGACTGTGCCATGATTGCTGTGGAACAGAAGTTTCCTGTTGTATAAAGGAACACAGCACTAAGTATTTGATTAGCTGAGATCATGTCACCTAAATGCTCATCAAGGACATTGTTCATTTTATGCCTGCACACTTACATGTGAGTTTATGAGTGGGTTGGTTGGTGGACATAAACAGGTACGTTTAGAGTTTTTTCTAGTTTTTTCTAGTTTTTTCTAGTTTTTTCTACCTGTATAAGAATGGAAATTACCACTTTTTAGGCATTTACAGTTTGTGCTTAAGCTGAACCTGCTGAGTAGCCTAGCACATCTGATGCCAGAAGCATGACATGAATTTCTTCACTGCCTTAATGTCTTTGTAATCACTGCAATGGGTTATCTCTTATTCCCAAAAGTGCTGTTGGCACAGTGCCGGCCTGTGTTATGATGGAGCCCTTGAAATGAGATTGGAAGGCAGGCTTTTCCATTCTTTCTAGATGGTTATGGAATGAAGCAGTTACCAGGTAGGTGCTATTAGCTGCAGGTTTTTCTGACAAGCAAATATGTTCTTGCAAATGCCATCAGCTTCCACCTGTAATGGAGCTATGTTTCGATTGTGTGGTAGAAAATGTGGTCAAGTACTTGACAACTTCTTATATTTTTGCAGTGAACTGGGCTCCTGACAGACTTTTCTAGGAGTTGAAACCTTCCAGCAAATGGCAGTTCAGAAAGAAAAATAGAAAGAGTGTTGTGTAAGCACCATGGAACTCATGGAACACTTGGATTTCCTTTTTTAAGGGATAGGTTGGGAAACAGAGCTCTTGTCTAAATAATAGGACAATATCTGCTCAGAGGCATAACCGGTGTGCTTACCTGTGAGCTGTTAGAAGGAATAAGCAATGAAAACAAGCAAAAAAAACCCCAGCAACAAAACCATAGTTAAGGCTGAAAGCATGGAGTTGATTTGCAATCATAAATCCTCATTTTTGTCCTGGGTATGCATCTTCACTTTGATGAAGCTTATAGAGTTGCATATTCCTAAACCTAGACTAGTGATTGAGGGTGTCTTAAATTTTGAGTGACCAAACAAGGATGTATTAAAAGTGTCTTCATTGAAGTGTAGAAATGCTTTGATGGTGACCAGTTGGGAGCCAGAAGAATAATTTGAAAACCAAAATACATGCCTGTGAGTGCATGTATTTTGTGATGTGTTAAAGTGGGAACACCTGTCAGAAAGGAGTCGGTCTCAAGTTTAATTTTGGTTTGGTTTTTTTTTTTTTGCAAAAAAAGACTTCTACTTGCTTAATGGGACTTGAGTTTTTTGCCTTTCACTTAATAGGATTTCATGGTATGGTCAGGATTTGAATAAATTAGGTTGACAGAAGACTTCTTTATATTCATTTTTTTAAAAGGCTCCTTTTTCCATTCTAATTTCTACGGTATCTGTGTAAATAAGTGTCTTGTGAAGGTACTGGTTTTAGACTTACAGTTTAATTGTACAGCATCATTGAAACAGCCGAAAACAATTCTCAGGGCTGTGACCAGTTCAGGGATTGATTTAAGAAAGTTTTTATTACATGGAAAATATGTTTAAAGTAGAAGAGTTAGAGAAGCCGTATCATTCAATATGTAAGTTTTATTCAGTCTGTAAATTCTATCTAGCCATCATGCAGATTCCAACATCATTAGCAAGTAATTTCCATAGGATTATGAAATGTCTCCTCATGACCTATTCAGATTTGTGTTGAAATATTTATTCCTGGTTTGAAACAAGTTTGTTACTGTAGGGCAGACAGAACATGTTATACAAGTGAAGTCAGCTGTAACACGAATTGATAGCTTTGATGCCAGCCTTTGTACTTGATTGATGTATATTTATTTTGGCAGGGATGTTGCCTTAGATATGGTCCTTCCTCCCCTCCCATGGTCTCCCCGTTGGCTTCCGTAGCCCGCTCCCAGCTCAGCACAGCCGTGGTTGTGCAGCACAGCTGTCGGGCACCGCTGGGCTGGAACAGCACCTGGGAGTAGGAGGCAAGGGATGCCTGAGCTGGCACTTGTGCTGCAAGAACTGAACATCAAACGATGTCTGTATTTCATCTGAAATCAAGTACTTAGATCTGTAGAAGGATTTTGCATAAGTGCAAACTAAGGATTACTATTTATCATTATTGCTTTTTTCATCTTCATGCTATTTTAAAGTAATCAGAATAACCTTTGAAGTTAGGGAAGGTACTGTTTTTCCCATTATATAACTAGCTAACATAAAGCACTAGGAGGCAAAGTAACCTACCTAAGATCAGGCTGTTCTGTATCACAGCCAGAAACACAATCTGAGTTTCTCTTTGCTTTATATTTCGAGTTCTGGAAATTTTTTCTTTCCTTTAGGAAAAGAAAATGCATTTACACATCTCTGACATGCACTTGTATGCCCTCATACAAGATGCAGTTTTCTGTTTGAATAAGGTCACTCCAGCTGGTGCCTTGGAAACAGGAGCTCCGTGTCAGAGGAGGCTATTGATTTTGCTGGGGTCCCCATGAGGTTAAAGCCTTTCTCCTCTCTGGGCCTCTCACTGTTTCAGCTCCTGCCCTGCCGAGTGCTGGCCCTGCCGCTGCCTTTCCTCCTCATGGGCTTGTCAAGTTCCCACAGCCTTTTCTGTCCTTCATTTCCTTCTGCTTGAGGATGTCCCCAAATAGCTGTGTCTCGTATCTGTGCAGCATCTTGGAGAGAGAGGTTCTTCCTGCCCGGAAACCATCTGAATGTCCATTTAAGCAAGGACAGTAGAGGGAAATAGCCCTTGCTAAGGCCTCTCAGCTGGGAAGGAGAGGCGGCTTTCAGCAGGAGCCAGGAGAGGTTCAGCTGCTCCGCCGCCCTCCTCTGCTCCCTGGCATGGACACAGGGGAGAGCAGCGTCCTCAGTGGTGGCCTGTGCTGGATGGGACCAAGTGAGGAACAGGGGTGAGACTCTGAGACACCGATGCAGACTGAATGAGAGTGCCTACAGTCCTGAGGAAGAGAAGGGGAGATACTGTTCACTGCATTCCTCAGGCACCCTGGAGTGAGATAGGAGGGAGACTTCTGTCTTGTCCCAACTTCCCACTTTCTGCTTCATTACTCAGGTCCTCCTAATAACCATTTCATCTGGGAAATACCTGGTAAGACCAACCAGTATGATGTTAGAGCGGAGAGAAATGTAGTTATTATTGTCATCTTAAAATTACAGAAGACTTTGAAAATGTTTCTGAATATTTTCAAAAATATTGAATATTTTTGAATATCCTAGAAAAAGGATTTGCTAAGGTTAGAAATTTTATGGCCATATAGAGAAGATGATTGGAGAAAATAAGAGAGTAGGTAGGATTAATGGGAAAATGGGACATGTACATTCTGTCCTTCTAAACCATGATAACTTCTAAAACATGATAAACATGATAACAATACTGCAGGCATTGTCTGAATTTGCGTTAGCCAGACAAACACAATCTTTGTGTGCATGTTTCTAAAATATCAGACAGGTTTAACTCACAACTCTGTAGCATAGGCCTTCAAATTTAAAATCACAAAACCTTTTATATGCAAAAATGTACGCTATACTGAGTTGTACTAGAAGTATAGAAATATGTTCTTGAATTAAAGAGAGCAGGAAAAGGTAAGTTTTAGTACTAAAATACTTGCTACACTTGAGGATTACACTTAGGATTACAATACTAAGCTGATTTAGGGTATTAAATCTGAAGTACTGGGACATAAACCAAAAGTGTAATGAAAGGTTTTGTTAGAACGCATTCTTACCCTGTTTGTATTGATCTTGGGGTTATACTTGAAACAGGTTGGCTACCTAAAACTGTGCTATAATTTAGATTTCATTGCATGCTTAGGGAAATGATTTTGTAATAAACACCCAGTACAATCACGTCCTTTAAATCGGTTCATTCTTCATTGCATGTTGCTAAGGTTGACAGGAAAAAAAAAAATATTCCTGAAAGTCGGTGAGAGGTGTGCAGCTCTGCTGAGAGCACGTGAGCGCTCTGTGTTCTGCCCACGCGGGAGCAGCACCGCGTCTCTGTGCCGTGGCTGTGAGCAGAGGCACCGCCGCTCCGCCAGGGTGTGCCCAGCAAGAACCTGCTGGGACAGGCCCACGCATCCCACGCTGCTCGGCCTTGGCTCGCCTTCCCACCGAGGAAATGGCTGGCAAGGGCGGAACGTGGGTTTCTCTAGGAGCAAGGGGAGCATGACTGACTGGTAGACAGCATTCCTGGGCTTCAGCATTCTTAAAGACATGAAAAATGCAGCACGTGGGATCAGAGCTGCCTTTTCTGAAGGATCTGGGGGGTTGGTTGTTCGCTCACCCATATAAAAACAGGCATTTCAGTGTTTTGATGTCATTTTTTGGGCTTTATTTTTAGTGCCTGGGAACATTACAGACATGAAATATGTAGCTATTGAGCTTGTTGGAGTTAAAATAACTTCAAATATCTTCACAGAGGCTTTCTGAAGTACTCATTTTTTTCCATTGCAGCTCATGTAGTTTTTGATCCAGTGCGTTACAGAGGCTGGAAGTGTGCCATTATGTTCAAGCTGGTGTTACCATTTGGTTTGCTAAGCAGGAAGTCCTGTTGGTCCAAGATGAATATAAGGGGATAATGTAAATGTTGTTTTCAGCCCTTTTATTAAAAAACATGTTTCTGACTTATATTTCAATATGGAAGATATCCCTAGTATGTTGTTACGTGCTCAAATTAGCTTTCCATTTAGCTTGAAGGTAAGGTTGAGGTGTACTCAAAAACAGTTGGACTATAGAAGCAAGATATTCCTTTTATCTCTCTAGTAATCAAATATTTATTGGTATATAGGGAACTTCAGAAAGAATAACCTAAATTTAGTTTTGTGTTTGGATTGCTATTTATTTTACATACGTCATGATTATAAGGTTCTATTCAGTAGTGTTAGAAATTATACTGAAGATGCCTGAACTCCCCGAAGAAAAGGCAGAAAGAAAAGTTTTGTTGGGTTTTTATGAACTCATTACTTTCTTCTGCACACATGTGACAAGCTGCCAATTCACCTCTCTGTATCTAGTCATCAAAGAAAGAGCAGCTGGGGATTTCATAACCCACTCTCCTGCCAAAGACATTACCACTCATGCTTCATTTTTGAGTTTCATGTATCACTGCAACCTTCACTATTCAAAGTGAACAAAAAAGGCCAATCTAAACCCCACAGCTGGCTCTGGATTGGGTGCTTGGTGGCAGCCAGTACACCGGAGGAGGACAGAGGAAGGGAGGACTGTGGAAGGGATTCCGTCTCTGGGACTGCCTGGCTGCAGGGACAGCGAGGGACTCCTCCTCTTGGAAACAAAGCTCAAATCCAAATTGCATTTTCCAGCAGCAGATTTTTGAAGAGAGATCTGCCCACTGAAACTCTGCCATCACGGATGACTGACTTCTAGCTGTAGCAGGATTCCTCTGGAGCACATTATGGGAAATAAATTTTACAGCCCAAGCTGTATGATGTTTTGAGGCATTCACTGAGGAGGCAGATGGGATCTGTGATGCATGATTGCCAGGTTTTGATGTTACTGCAAGTCTCATGAGAGACTGGTGCTTTCTGACAGTGCAGGTTCCACACAGTGATGCGATCATGTGAAAAATGCATTAAAATTTTAGCTCTCCTGATGTGGAGAAAAACATGAAAAGATGTATCCTGAAGGGTGCCATATGACAATAAGTATATAAGATTTTATATAAAAAGTTAAAATCAGTCAAATATGATGATGCTGAGTGCAAAGTGGAAACATATTGGTGACTCTTTAAATCTTTTCTTCAAATATTGGAATGATTGGAAGCAAGTGCAAATTATCTGTTTCATCTAAGCCAGTAGACTAGAAACCAGAGACTTGCTCTTAAATCCAGGGAAAACATCCATTTTCAGTTATGCAAGAAAATTGCCTTAGGGCTATGGATTGGCAGGATTATTCTGTTAAAGAATGTTGCACCATCTCCCACAAAAAGTACAATTCCCATTGTATTTTCCATCTGCGTGTGCACTGTGCTTGGTCCTCTTCCACAGAAATTATCTTGCTCACTTCATTGTGCCTTCAAGAGCCTCCAAATATTTTATGTGAAAGAGTGGTTCCTTACCCTGACTTTGGTTTAAGAATTGAAGATGGTCATATTGATAACATTTTGTAGTCCTATTGCAAAATTTGGACATGGATCTTAATTTTATTAATAATTTGTCAAATGCTTACAGAAAAGATGCAAGCTTACCTCTTATACATGGGTTCATGAAACAAAATTAGGGTAATAGTTGTTTTAAATCATGCACCTATAAAAGCTTAGGTCAGTAGCAGAAGTTCTTAGGAAATGCTATTCTCAGCTATACATAGATTTAATAGAAAATTTGGAACAGCTCCTGCTGGAGTTCATTGTAAATGTCTGTAGACCATAATGTAAAGGTATTCCAACCCTGTAGCTCCAACTTAACTAAAAATATAGGTTTAAGTGCTTTTAATTAAATTGGTTTAGATGGGATTCTTGTTGTCATTGTATGATAATCTGGCCTATGTCCCTGATATCTAAAAAGCTACTAATGTATTCTTTTGTTAAAAGTTCTCTACTTTTTTTTTCTTTCCTTACACATTTTGTTCCCCTGCACTGAGCGAATTTACAATTTGCATAGAACAGTTTGGGTAGTTTTGGCATGGTGTTTATATAAGAGGCTTTCTTGTCATTTGCTCTAATGTGACGAAGACTCTACTCTCTTGCTGCAGGACGGTGGATCAGGAATGAAGCAGTGGTCACTTGGTTGGAAAGAAATGTTGATTACTGTCCAGAAAGGAGGAGGGGAAAGACACCTGATGAGGTGTTTTGGTTTGGTTGGAATGTGCTGCTAAAATGCAGTAAGGGGTGCGTATTTTACTAGTTGTGGAGAATTCTGAGGACATGTTTGATACAAGCTTTGTGTAGACAAAACAGATAAACAGATTATGATTGAGGTCTGTGGGCCCTTGGAAAAGATTGCTAATTGTATGTTTTTTCAAAGGACCGAGATCTTATCACTATCGTGAAAATTGTGCAGGGCCACTGTGAAAAGAAATGTGACTTTAAAAGCAAGTTGAATTAAATACGCTTGAAAGGCCTCTTTCTGAACTGCAGAGCATATTTGCAGTTATCTGCAGCTGAAGGCCACATTGCCCCCACACTGCAGCCTTCCATCTCATGCTGCGTTGGTGACGGAACCGAAAGCTTTCCCTCTTCCTTCTGATCTCATCCTCAGTATCAGTGAGATTCCTTAATGGAAGAGCAACTTCTGCACCAGATTGGCAATGAACATATTGAATCTATCACATCAAAGAAATAGTTGTAGGATGGCGTGAAGACTCTGCTTCTTTTTAAAGTGATCTGTATGGGCAGATCTTTTGAATCCCTGTGTAATTTTACTGACTTTGATCAGAGTCCATACAGCTGTAGTTGTTTTGAAGAATCAGATGTTACTGTTGTGCTGTGAAGGTTAAAGGATGGTGTTTCCCTTATGTGTTCAAGACTGACATTGCTACCTACGTGTGATACGGAAAATTAAATAAATGTTAATATTTTGGTACCTATTAAAGACCACTTGGCATTAAGACCACTTGGCTTTTGATACATAGCTATGAGAAATTCTGTGGGAACATAGGTAATTATTTTTAAAACTGATTTTGATTATATAGAATAATTGTATGTTTCTCTACAATGTTTTTATACAATGCTTCTCTAAACTTAAATACACACATATATTTTCTAGAATTATTTACTACTGTTTGGCAGATACACAGCTGTGAGTCATTTACATGAAGAGCAGACAGATTTCTGAAAATGGAATGAAAAGCTTTAACAGCAATATAGAGATCTGGTGGAAATTTATGTGCAAATGTCCTTTATTATATGATCACCACCATGTAAATATGTAGCATTGAAACAACATTCAAAAGCCTAAGGTTTCATATTCAAATATTAGAAGGAAACAGTGTCGTTGCCTGCATAGTTTCAAGGCCGTATCCTTTTGTGTGTTTGTGTTGGGATACAGCCTTTAATTATACAATCAAATCTTTCCTCTTGGGATTCCTAGTTTTTCAACTTGGTTAACACTTACTGCCTTTTCTCACAGCTCGTCGTAATAGTGACCTCTCTGGTGTCCCAGGGAGCTCTCTGGCCATTGCAGTGTAGCACCTTAGATATAGGCATAGAGAGAAGTTTCCTGGACAGCTTTCAGCTGCTGTAGGGAGGAGACTATCCTTCCTTGTCCTCATTACCCATTCCGTTTGCTTCATACCTTCTCATTTCAGTAATAGTACTAGGGAAACAATGTTAAATGGTGAAGTAGGAAATACAAGAACTCTGCCTGGGTTCCTCAGAGTTCATCAGCCAGGCTGGAATGTTTTACCTCCAAGAGCACAGACGTGGGTGCTTGAACTGACACCGTGACGTTGGCAGTGTGGGTTAGTTGGTGCTCTATCCAGAGCAGCCTCCTGTCTGCAGGTCTCACAGTACTTGCTGAAGGGGAAGGAAGATAGAAGAATTGTGCATCCCCTTTCTGGCTCCCAGGAAGGAGTTCTGTGTGTTTACAGACTCATTTGGCATTGGCTGTTGTTACCTGGCCTTGTCTCAGTTTTCTCTGATTTCTCACAACATTCTTTGGTCATAGGATAAATACTAATTTCGAAGTACAGAAACAGGAAGCCTACAAAAAAGGCTTTAAATTTTGAAAGTTAAATTAGAGAGAAATAAGAAGTTTTTTCAAGCATAGGCACAGATTAGAATACTTTTGCGTTAATTAATATTACAAGCTTGTGTTTATAGTGAAAAAGTTACTTTGTAGAAAAAACATTATTCTTCCTAATGCCATTAGTGCTGGCAGTATTCTTCATTCTGTGTCATTCCTGGGGAAGGTTAGGAAGGCAGAAGTTTGACAACTTCCATGTTTGGCAGTATGGAAGCTTAATCTAAAAACCTTAATTTATCAAAGATACTGTATAAATGCTTGGGAACTGTTATGGCAGCAATGCCTGAGAAAAGAGAGAGAAATGCTTGATGTGGTAGAAGTGCCTGCAGGGAGTGTCCCAAGTGCAGGGCTGGGTTCAGCCAGATGACTCACTCCTAACTGAATATTAGAAGCATTCTTCTTCACGGTTCGCTCTGAAATACATTCCCAATTATTTGTGTGTACCTTCTCCATACACAGGAGCTGTTGTACTCGGGTTTTTGGAACCTGAAAACAAGCTCTTTATTGATGATGAGGTCAGGATGCTTCTGGGAATGGTGGCTTGTTGGTTACCAGCTGCTCCCCAGCCAGAAGGAGTTGTCCTTCTGTTTTAATGAGTCGTGCTTTGTTTCTTTTTCTTACTTACAAAAAAAAAAAAAAAAAAAAGGGGATTTACACTGTTTGCTGTGATATTTCTTTGTGATGGGATTGGTAGACTTCAGTAAACTGCTGACTACTATCAGAATTACTGGCAAAATGTTTCAAGACAGAAGTGTGTACATGCTGGGTGTCTTCCACATGGCGTCTTTGCATTGCTGCTTGTAGAGGCAGTAGCCCTGTGAGCAGTGCTCTCCTTCCCATCCTAGTGGGATAAAAAATTGGCTCTTAAAGTTGTTTGGGCCTTACAGCAGTTTCTGTTGGTTTTAATTTTTTGTTGTGGCACATTTTGTTGTAGATCAGGGAGCCTAAGTTGAAGCTGGAAATAAAAGCCTCACTTACAAATAGCAGTGACACAAGCACCTGCACTAGCCTTGCTTTCAGTTACAGTAACATAAATCTGAGGAAGCTCTGACAAGATCTTCTATGTACAACTGTAGGTAGAATTTAGCTCAGCAGTCAACTCCTTAATCGTTGAATTTTCTAGAGTCTGCAGCTAATTCTGTTCTTTATGCCATTGCTTTTTTTATGCAATACATTGGTTTGGAAATAATACTGAGATACCAGCACTCCCAGTCTAAGATTTGAAAACAGTGTTTTTAAATCAGTTGGTATTTGTCACTAAGTACCCAAATATTGGTAATGATTCCAAAAATTCAAATGGGATTGCTGAGCGGTTGTTACGTATGTTAAAAGTCAGTTTGTACAATGACATGATGAAAAACTAGTGAAGCTGTAGGGCAGGTGTCTGGTCCTCGCAAATAAACTTGAAAAGCAGAGTCCACAGATTTGAGGGAGGGGTTGTTAGCAGCTTAAGACCAATCAAGTCTAAGTTCAGAAAAATGTAGTATCAAATAATAGCTTTCATAATGAATGTCCTAATTGTGATGAGTCATGGTTGTTTTAGCCCAGACTATAAGTTTGTGGAGGAAAGCATGAAAACAAACTTCTGTACATGTGCAATTTACATCCTTATTTTAAAAGTGCCTTGCTTAAAGGTTAGTGATTACTTTTGTTGACCTACACTGATGTGTCTTTTGGTGAGTTAGTTAAAACGCAACTCCAAATTATAGCAAGAGAAATATGACTCTTGTGCATATGTATATAAAAAACACATATTAATCACTTAGAAGTAGATAAAAGAGGAAATATGAGCCTCTGCAGATGCCTTGAGAGGTCCTGTATGGTTCTTAGCTAGGCATTTAAAGGTAAGTATGGTATAAAAGACTGAAGATGAAATATATCCAAAGAAAGAGAAGAACTGATGAAATTTAGTGAGTTAATAAGAGTTTTCTTAAGTTTTGGAAGGTTTTAAAACTGGGTTGATAAATGACATATCCTTTTTGTTTGTTTAAGAAAGATTGATAATCTGACAACATCCAAAGTCACTGTCTTACAAAGCAGGTAGAGGGTTGATAGAAATAACACTTCTGCGGAGGGCGGGTTGGAGCTGTCTGGGCCTTTTGTCATTGTGGGGTTTTTGTGCTTTCCTTTTAGTGTAGATTTACAAGCAAATGATGGTGAAGTTGTCCTTGCTGGGAAATGACTGGCTGTCACATGCGGCGTTTTACTCACTCATGTTGTTTTGAGCTGCATGTTATCACTCCATTGAGACACTCACTTACCCTTACTAAGAAATTTGTATTTATTCTTAAATTTATAAATATTGCTCATCACCCTGACAGTAGTAACGCGCACTGTAGGACTGATTTGGCTGTTGGAATGTTGACAGTATTACTTTTAAATATTTATAAGAATTGAAAATTAGTTGAAGATAGGCCAATCTAAGATTCTTATGAAACAACTCCGCTTAAAAAAATTAAAGCATTCTTTCCTCTTGAAGGCCAGGAAGAGTCTGTAAGGTTGCCTGGTGGTTGCACACCTACCCACTAAACAGAGAAAGCCCCCAGAGGGGATGGTTCATCAGGGAAGGAGAAAGAAACAATCCTTTTTCTCTGCGTGTTTTTCAGCTGCTGATGGGACCAAAATGTTATCTTGAGATTTTCTGGTATCTCTTCAGCCTGCAGAATGATACTATTCACAGGCTTCTAAGGGGAGTGTGCCAAGGCAGCCAGAGCTGCGGAGGAGCGTGTTGTTCAGGATGCCCTTGAACAGCAAAATCGCATTCCAGGGTAGAGAAGGGCCCTCCTGATGGAGGCATGTTGTTAAGCCTTTGATAGTACAGAAAACTAAAGATGAGCAATCAAACTTGGGCATCATTTGGCAAACAGTGGTGGAAATGATTGCTGGTTATTTGGCGATGGGAAGATAGCAAATGGCTGTGCTCTAGTTGTGCAGTCAAGGAAAATACAGCTGGGATTATAACAAAAAGGTCAGTCTCTCAAAACCTGCTACTTCTTAGTACATGCTAGGCGCTGTCTTGAACTGATGCAAAACCCACCACATTTAATATATATTTTAAAAGATAACCCAATGAAATGTAAATTCCATTCATAAAAATATGAAAGTCAAAACTACCATTTCCCTGCCAGCAGTTACTCATCTTCTTACCCTTCTGTCATATTTCATATAGCTTTGTATGATGTAACCATTTCCTTTGTGATCTTGTGGGTTTTAATATATATGTATGTCTATGTTTTGAATTCATAATTTAGATGACAATTGTAATGTGTATCTTTTAATCTCCTCACTATGGAAGTCACAGCTCATATTCCACATTAGTGTTCTATGGCAATAACTTACTTTCTTAGTGAAACTTATTTTACCAAAGCCAACAGTGATGGTATTTCCTTTGACAGAACAAGTTTAAATTTGATGGTATCGTGATTATCACAAGCTCCCTTTTATTTAAAGGATAAATAAAGGTATCAGATATGAGCTGCGTGTAGGTTTTGATAGGTGATTTTTCACATACTTCTGTCACAGCTGAAATTCTCTCTGGCATTCTGTTTTACCAGCTTTCTATTATTTGCCCTTACTTTTATGGTTATGTAAAAATGACAGTTGACACTGGGAATTTGAAACAGTGAATCATGTTGAATTTCTTTTAAATGCAGTTCAGGAAAAGTGAATTTGTCAGTTTATTCAGCTAGTGGAGACTGAGATAAATTGTATTTCAGTCTCACCTAAAAGTTTGTCCAATGTTTAAGTCTTGTGTGCATTTTATATTTTGTGGTTTTAGCGTAGTTAGATCTCATTACAGTCTTTTAAGGAGTACTTTTTGCAGTATATTAGACATGTTTAAACATAGTTCCCAAACTTGGTTTTGAAGCCAAAGTAAATGAGGTCTTGTAGCGCCACATTCCAGTGATTCTGACATCAGAAGAGTATCTGCACTAATAATTTTTTGTATTAAAGTGACTGGATTTTTATATGCCTGCGAGAAGCGAGGCTGGAGTCTGACATGGAGAAGCATTTCAAGGCGCTAACAAATGTTTTCATGAAATCTTTTTTCCTCTCTGGGGAAATTAAAAACCCAACCAAGAAAACCTGAAAAAGCAAGATACTCTCATCTTGACCAAAAATCAAATGCTATTTTATACCAGGCTCAATAAAACTGGTTTTATTTAATTTTGTTTAGTGCTTTGTTTTTGTTTCAGGTTTCCTGCTGCAGTCTGTAGAGATACTTGTCTTTTTGTGTATTAAGAAGTAAGAATTATGCCAAAAATTATCTGAGCACTGACACAAAATGAATCAAAACCCCAAAGTATTTTGAAATATTTGCATAAGTGGATTTATGTATGTTTTAGGTATTTGAGTGTGAAACATTCAATATTCATCATATTCGCAGCCCAATTAGCAAACTCCTGAGATTTTTGTCCTGGGAAAAACAACAGAAGAACCTTGTAAAGGTTCCAACCTGATGCATACCAGAAACTGGATTAAGGCACAGATAGCAGGGCAGGACTGCATCAACTTGGCCTTGCATGGCTGGGCTGAACTTTGCCGGATAGAAAGAAGAATAGAAGAATCACTTTCTGCTGTCAGTGCCTCTCTCTACAGGGCAAGGGCAGACTGGGAAAAGCTGCCGCTGGATGTGTGCCCAGCTGGTTTTGAGCTGATTGCCTCTTTTGCCATCCCTAGATTTTGAGCGGCAAAAGAGTTTAGTGTGATGTTTCACAATCCAGAGTACATTTTTTTCCCCTCATTGTTGTAATAACAATTACATGTTTTATAGTGTTTATTCTTTCAAATTTACAATTTAATAGTCCTCATCCTGTTTGCTTTCAGATACTTCTCATTCTTTTCATCGAGATGAGACCATCGTTATTGCCCTGGCATCTGTGTCTGTACTGGCTGTTCTGATAGCTGCTCTGTTCTTTGGATACAGGATGCTTGCAGGTAGGGATTGATGATCTTTTTGGCGGTTTTTTTCTGTTGTTCATTTGGCTATTGCTCAAAGTTATACTTAGGTCTTCTGTTCTCCCCACTTCTTATTACATGCTTGTACATAGTTCTGCTCCCCTTTCTCCTCTCTGACATTTTATGGTGATACCCCTTTCAGAACAGTTTGGAGAGAGTTATGACTTCTCTAAGCTGGTATTTTGGGACCCATTTTTCTTTCACAAATCTTCTGCTCAGCGCAGCTTAAGTGAGGTGGTGAACATGCTTTATAGTTTTTGCCAGTGACTGAATTATTGAAATAGTTGTGTAGCAGGTATTTGTAGTTTGTAGCTTATCAGCACCTTCACTGCTCATTTTTCCGATTTTGAGAAGATTTTACAGGACTCCTTTTTACTTGTTGCATCCTTGCCTACAGTATGTAATTCTGCCAGGTCCCAGGTAAGTTGCATTTTTTTCACTTGGAGCATGTCCAGAAAGGAAACTCTGATTTCCTCCTCACCCTCTTCCCCAGGAGACCGTAAACAAGGTTTGCACAGTATGAACATGATGGAGGCAGCAGCATCAGAGCCCTCATTGGATCTGGATAATCTGAAGTTGTTAGAGGTAAATATTCAACTCCGTTCGTAATCTTCATTTTTATTCAATATAATGCTTGTGGTCATATCCCAGGCATAGCTACAGAAATGAATGTGTCAGTGCTCCTGTAATGTTTTCTTCTAAATCACAGTTTCAAGAAGAAATTAAAATAAAAAGGGGTTACTGCATGTACATTTTGTCTAGTTTTGTTAGTAATGTTGTTGGTATTAGCTAGAACATTTTTTAGCTTGAGAACAAAAAAGAAACACTGTGGAGTAGTTGGGGGAAATTAGAATGTGCTGTATTTCAGCATTGCATCAAAAGATCCATTTTTGCTTGACTCTGCTTGCTTTTAGTACAGTGTCCTACTGTAGGAATTTGAAAATCTTCAGTGACACTCTTGGAATATAGATTGTACTGCAGATAGGGCAGTATATTTCAGTAGTGGTGCATTTATGTGTAGTCATTCTTCAGTGTGGGGCACTATCTATCTCCATGGCAACTAGAGGCCAACCAGAACTTTCTGCTCAGCTTGTTGTTAGATGTATCATCACAAAACCGCAAAATGTTATGCTACCAGTTGGTATACTTGATGGAACATATGGAATTTTTAAAACCTTTTAGCCAGGAAAAAACTGAGTAGAACGACTGAGATGCAGAGTGGTACTTTTCTTCTTTTTCCCAGTAGAAACCCCACCTAGAGATGCAGACTGCAGACGTGCAGTGTGAGCTGCTCTAATGGTGACAGCAGACTGATCAGCAAAGAACACTGGGTGTTTTCTGCCAACAAAAAAGTACTTGAGGCAGTTTACAAGAGTCTGACAATATGTATTGTAGAAGTGTGTAAAGCCCCAGATGAAAGCGCTTGTACTGATAATGCAGTCTTGGAGAATGCAGTGACTTTCTCCAAGTCTGAAAGTTGGTAGAGAGATCTGCTGTGGTGTCTTCTGGCCTGTTTCTTGTATCCTAAGGAGCTGACCCCTCACCCCCAGTCACAGGGTGTTGCAGGACAAATGTTTTAAGCTGTGCTTGCCTTTTGACATCTCTGTGGGTAGATTACATTCCAGGTTTGTACCTTGAACTGGCTTGCTGCTGCTTTGAAACCCAGTGATATAAAAGGACTGAGAAACAGAAAGTCTCTTCATTAAGTGATACTTTATTTTTGAAAACTTTCCCATAAGACAATTGTATCGTCTTTATAAACATTATTTTTATTATCCCTTCTGTTTTCTATTCCTCCTCCATTTGTAAGTATTTAAAAAGTAAAAAAAAAGGCTCATGAAATCCTTACAGTTTCATGTATGGGTCTTCCTGAAAATTATTTTAAATAGGTGCTTAAATTCTTATGTAGTTGGAATTTTTTGAGCTTTAGAAATTAGGGCTCTTCCTGAAGGTGGTCCTGCATTTTGGTTTAGAGTAGAAATCGCATCTTTCTTCTGCAGTTACTATGGAGATGTGAAAGGCCATTCTTGAAGAGTGTCTAACGCAGTGGGGGCTAGAATAAAGATTCACAGGTAGTCAGGAATTAATTACTTCTTTCTGTTAAAATCTGTTTACCTCTTTTGGCATCTATTTTGCACTACAAATGCATATTTTGTTATTACTAACCTGAAAGGTACAGCTTAGAAACTGTCCTAAACCTAAAATGTTTCGCCTAATGTCTGTGATCTCTGGAGTGAAATGAAATTGATCACATAAAAGCTATGAATCTTTAGTAGACAAAAGTTAGTAAGAGAATTAGCAGCACAGAACACATGTATTTTATTGATTCTGTATATAAAAGTACTGAATAGATTATTTATGATATATTTACTGGATATTCAGACTATAGATCAATTTAGTAAGACGTCTGTTGGCTTGTGCTGAGGTTTCCGGCTCCAAAATAGCTCTCATGACGGCATTCTAATTCTGGTTTTCATTACAAAATACTCATTATCTTCACTATTCTTATAGTATAAGTCAGGATAAAAGTTGGCACACAGTTCTTGTAGAGTGAAAACTTGGGTTTTGTCTTCATCTATTATTTATTGAACTAATTATTTATGGTTTTTGCAGTTGATTGGCCGGGGACGATATGGAGCAGTGTATAAAGGTTCCCTAGATGAACGTCCAGTTGCTGTGAAAGTATTTTCTTTTGCTAATCGTCAGAACTTTGTCAACGAGAGGAACATTTACAGGATTCCACTGATGGAACACGATAACATCGCCCGCTTCATTGTGGGGGATGAGAGATTCACTGCCGACGGCCGTATGGAATATTTGTTGGTGATGGAATATTACCCCAATGTAAGTGCTTCCAAGAAATCAATTGGGTTGGTTAAGAATCCTAAGAATAGCCACATAAAAAGGATGTACTTTAGGTTTTGGTGGTGCTTCTTGCACAGTAATGTAAAAATAATCCACATAAATGACAATTTTAATGCACATTATTGTGGGTTACTGTAATACCCTTTTAGATTTCCTAGTTAGTGCTACCAAACGTAGTCTTATGAATTCTTAGCGCTGGAGTATTTGCTCTTGGTTGTGGTGCAAGGTTTTTTTAGTCAATTCTGTCCTTATTCAATGACAGAATTTGAAGAGTTGTTTTTACTTAAAAATTTAAAACTTCTTAATATTAAGACATTATCTCTGTCTTACGACCTTACTCAATAACTGTAAATAGTGGAGTTTTTTACAGTGAAATGTAGTAGATTCAAGATTGTTGTCAAACTAGTTTGTGGTGCTATAAATCATGGTGCCTTTTTATCCTATTATCTTCTTTAAAACTTTCTGTGGCATATATTGATGATGTAGGACGTGTCTTAAGAAGGCAGCCTTATTTTGCAGAACCATATACTCAGCTAACTGAATGCTTGTATTTCTCAAATTCATGGATTAGGGTACTTAATGTTTTGTGTGTGTACACACATATACAGAAACAGAAACATTTAAAAAAATATGCAGTATGAATGTGAGAAGCTTTCATGAAAAATCATAAAATGTATATGGGGGTTATATATATGAAAATGCAAAAAACTGTCACAATTTATCTTGGGGTTTTTTTGCCTGTGTATGGGAAAGAACTTTAGTGATTCAGTTAAATAATTTTTTTAAACAAGCTTTTTGATCTCAAGTAAGCAAACTCATTGTATTTCCTGCAAGGTGTAAAGGGGATGGCTGAAGCCTGGTCTTTCATGGAGGCAGTAGGACAAAAGCTGCTTATTTGAATAGCAAAAAGGAGCAGAACAGTGCTAAGTAGCAGTAATGATGGCCTGTCTTAGGGATTTTTAGGCTCTATGTATATGCTTGTGTTGAAAGTTGAATGCACCCATGTAAATGCATACATTAAACATAGGTCTGCATTTACACACATATACACTATATACAAACTTAAGACAACAAAGCACAAATGTATAGAGTGTCTTAACTGAAACTTTTAAGTGAGAACACACTCGATCGTGTCAGCTTGTAAGAGACAGGCATCTAAGAAGAGATTGCAGAAACTAGAGGTGGCCATGAAAAAGGTCGGTTGTGCCCATACCAGATGGACAGTGGCAAAGCGTGTGGCTCTGACAAAACTGGCATATTTTCATGTAATTGAGTTTAGTAAAATCAAGTGAGTATTCTGTTCATGGGGGGGCATAGCATAAATGTCTTCACAGGTGATCTCTTTTTGCTGTTTTTGAATGAAAGGATTTTCATTTGAAATGTAATTTGATTGAAAACTGTGTCTTGTTGCTTATGTAAACAGGCTCTGTTAATGACCTGATTAAATGTACAGATGAAGCTTATGACATCATATTATCAGAGTCTTTCCCAATGTGGTATTAAGAACAGCAAGATTAGTCTAAAATCAATCCACTGGTTGTTTGGAAGTCATTGGGAAAAGTGCACAGCAGGTGTAATTAATGCACAGTGTGATCTGTAATTCAGTGAGCAGATGTTCTGCTATATGTGGAGTTAACAGCAGAAAAGGAAGCCTGCTGTGGCAGCCCCGCTAGAACGGAATTGCAGTGTTCAAACTGGAGCCATAAATCTGATTTCAGTAAGGACTAACCAATACAAGATGTGCAGGTGAAATATTCCCCATCCTAAACATCATTCTCCCTCAAAATACTTTCCTTCCTGAAAATACGAACACACAAACCAGGGCATTATTACACAGAAAATTGTTCTTGGTGTCACCTTGGTGAAAGCAAGACAGGTAGGTTTGACCCAGGTTGTGTTTTTATCCAAACATGCCTTCAGACCGAAGAAGATAGGCAAGTGAAAGGAACCATACGTGTATTTATCAATGAACATGCTGTTCTGATGAGACTCTGAGGTGTAGGAGGTCAGTAAGGGAGTCGGTTGTGAGGGATGACCTAGTAGGAAATACATAACAGCCACAGAATTATTGCCCCAGTAGTTTGACACTCATGTCCTTTTAGAACAACACAAAATAGAATCTAAAACACAAATAGAATCTCTGATTGTTAAAAATATCAGTTTTATGGGAAGTTTTAATCAGAACAAATACCCCAATTTAACATGTAACTTGTGACTCTGACAAGATAGTCTTAATTACAAATATGTCTCTCTAAATCTTGACTAAAACTTTTCCTGGTTATCATTTATATTGAACTTCACTAAGAGCATAAAATCATAGCCCTCAGCTAGCTTAAAAAACAGCTTGTGGTGGGCAGGCTGTGCAGCAGAAAGATCTTGAAGCTGGTTTAACACCTTTATTGGGTATTTCCCAGTCACATCGTGACAACAGTCCTGTGGCCTCTGTTAGAATGGGCTGGAATCTCAACCCACTAAGCCAAGAAAAAAGCCCAGGCTGATGACATTTGGAGGTTAATAAGAGTGCTTGTATTTCTTAAAAAGCTGTAAACAATAAGGAAAAATGTGAAATCCCTCTATTTCTAGGTGGTTTCACAGCTTCTTTTATGTATTACAGAATTTATTTGAAGTTCATATAACAGCATTTTAAGTAACAAAAAACTACTTGTGTAAACTTGCACGAGTGACATTCAGTCTGTGTTTTCCCTGAGGATGTCACCTATTTAGGGGTTCCTTGCTCTGCACAGACTAGGTCTGAAAAGGTGTAAGACTTTCATGATTCTATTAAAAAGTGTCAAGAACTTGATTTTAGTCTTAGCACTGGATTAAAAAAAAGTCTAATACTTCGGTCACTTTAAATTCTGGTATCTGTGTGCCTCCATCTGAATTGTGCATGCATAACATACCTGAGTGTCAGCTCCAAAGGGATTCCTACCAAATCTTTATGAACCAAATGTTACAGAACTTACTTTGCAACAATATGTATTTAGTTGCATCTGATGTTACACATGGGTGCATCTTTAAGATTACAGACTTAAATAGGCAAAACCAGGGTAGTTTGTAGTCCTAAAAACTATAATAAGTATGCAGAGTTAGCCAGATTACTTGTTCTTTGTGCTTGAGGATTTAGTTTGTTCAAACTAAGTATATTGTCACTGGGGACTGTGCATCAAAAGTGTCACAGTCTGTAGGGTCTGGCTCTTGTTTTGGATAGCAGTCTCAGTTCCTAGAATATCTCAGTATCATAATTGACACACTTCCTTCTGGTTTGCTTAGAGATTTCATGACAAATTATTAGAATATCCCCCATTTTATACATGTAACTTCCCTTTCAAGAAAAGGGGAGCATGGCATTCTTTTTTTCCATGTTTCTTCAGTGTATGTGGACTCACTCCTCTTTGGAATTACCATTGGGGTGTTTTTGTTTTGATACATAAATAGATTGTAGCAAGTGAGAGATGTTGAGTACTCTGTAAGTGATAATGGTCTAAAGCCCACTTTTTAGAAACCCAGGCTGTTATGTCTGCAGTTACCTTTATTCTGTTCTGCAGCAAGACTTTTATAATTAATACCATTCATTCTAGAGGGCAATCCCTGTTATTCTGTGATAAAATTTCTATTCCACTTTAAAGAAATGAAATGGCAGCACTGGAATTTAATGAAACTTCGGTCAAATCTTTTGTTTTAGAATATGTGGGTAAACACCTAAGCAGTTGTAGGTTTTTACCTTTTGGAAGCAGTGGTTAAAACTGAATCTCCAAAAGATTTTGAGTTACTCTACTGGACAATGATTTTAATCCATGTTTTTTGTTTTGTCTTTTTTTGGGTTCTTTTTAGGGTTCTTTGTGCAAATATTTGAGTCTCCACACAAGTGACTGGGTGAGCTCTTGTCGTTTGGCACACTCTATAACTCGAGGCTTGGCGTACCTGCACACAGAGCTGCCTCGAGGAGGTAAGGCCAGAAAAGGATGCCAAGATCTCCAGTATATTCTTATTTCTATCAGGTAGTAGATTCCAGCCTTTCTTTTCTCCTACTGTGAGTAGGAAATGATGAATGCAAATAGAGATTGCTCAGAACTTCTGGTATGTTCCCTGCTTGTGAACAGCCCCGTGTTGTGGGCTCTCTGTGACCCTTGTGTGAAAGCACCGAGTAGGAGCTGGGAGAGCCCCAGAGGGAGGCAGGAGGAGGAGGCAGAGCTGTGTGGTGCTGCTGTGTCATGGCAACAGATGACTGAAGACCTGAAGCGCTGTCTGGCTCTCTGGCAGAGGGCAAACAGATGAGGTGTTGTGTCTGTTTTTGCAGCTCAGAAACAAGTCACCAAAGCAGTTTTTAGTTTGTGTGTGAACTGTACACTATATAATTAAATCTTCTAACCCTGCTGTAGTTTTATTTATCATGTCTCTGGATTTTTGTCTGAGGGTTTGGGCCTAGTCTTTGCTGTGTACAAACAATACTGCTGGACTTCTGGTACTTTATTAGAGTACTGGCTGTGACAACGTATTGATTTGGATCTTTAGATCTCTGTGTGCATGCTTCAGGCAGTATTTCAGCAGCTGAAGTATCATAATTATAAAGTAGATATTCTGAGATCTGTGATGTATCAGGCTGCAGAATATGGCCTGGCACGGAAACGTTAGGTTTTTGGCAGTAAATAAAAGGCTGATATCATTATATCTACATTAAAGTGCTAATGTTTGGATTAAAATTTCAAACTATGTATCTCAAATGTTAAGCATGAGCACTAGCTAAGAATGACAACTAAAGATGCTATTAAAAGTGCTGAAAATACCCAAATCAGTATTCCTATGTGCCGTTGAAACTGCAGCTATCATCTTAACTTCATCATTTTGAAATGTGCAGACAGGTGTGTCCATTAGCAGCCAGAAAATGTGTAAGCTTTCCATCATAAAGGAGAGACAGCCATAGTCTGTGAATGCTGGGAAGGAACTCATGGAGTAGAATAAATTCCGCAGTAAAATGAGTTCTATACTGCTGGCTGCTTTACTAACAAAATAAATAAAAACTAGGAACTGAGATTATTCTTTGGGAAAGATCAGATCCCTTGCAAGATGAACATGCTCAGACTCTGGAATAATATTGTCTGCGTATCTTCTGAATAGGTGCCAGTGGTAATTCCAATCATAATGTAAATAATTGGTGCTGTATTTGACACAGGAGTGTGGAAATGATGGAGAGTATTTGGAATGGCTGTTAGGGCTATGGCAGCAGATCTGTGTTTAAGTACACAATGTCTCCACTGCCAGAATCATGCTGAAATATCCCTTGGGAAGAAGACAATTGGCACACATTAGAGCTGTATATGGCAGTAGCCTAATATATCATATAGATACAGTGAAACTCTCAATGCCAGTCAGTTTTCTCTAGATAGCTTACTTTGGAGCTCATTGTAAAGAAGCAAAAACATTAGCTTTCTAAAAAATAAGTTGATTCTCTGTTTATAATAGCTGAGCAGACATAATGAGGTTCTCTCATTCTGCCAAACAGTAGAATTGCTTGATGCCCGAAAGATAGGCTGGAAATAAATGCCCACAGACCGATGTCTATAGAGCAGGTATTTGTTTATTGCAGCGCTGGTGGTGAGGGGGATTTCTCCTCCTAACTCACCCACCCTTGTCAAGTACTGTGCTGTATTTATACAGTAAATTTTGCATGATGTTGCCTTGTCATTACAACATCATCACATATGCGCCAGAACTAATTTACATAGCGTGATCTCATGGTTATTAGATAATTTTTTGTACTGCGCTTGCGCCTCCCCAGTTCAGGGGTCTTTGGGGGTCTTTGATGGAGGCTTCTAAAGTCTTCTTCACACTTGAACTTTTCAACTTCATCTTTGGGGCATCCGTAGTTATGGTGCTCCTCGGTCTCTCTGATCTTAACCAGTTTAAATTCTTTGTTTTGTGGCTAATTGGCTTTGCACTTGCCAATTTCTCATTAGTACTACACTTACATATCTCTGAAACTATACACCTGGTGAGTCTTTTCTCTCTTTTTGTCTATTCAGCATTTAAGCAACTAATTAACTATATACTGGCTATTACATTGTATAAAAAGTTATTCATATCAGGTTATATAGGTATCAAAAGTTATGATTCAGGTTATATAAGTATCAGGATGTATGGGTATAGAAAGTTATGATTCAGGCTACATAAGTAAAAGCTATGATTCAGGCTGTAAGTATAGAAAGTTATGCTTCAGGTTATATTGATAAAAAGTCATGATTTAGGTTATATTGATATTAGGTTACATAGATATCTTATAACTCAAGCTATATAAGCACTTTTTAACTTTGACCCAAGTTACATAGACATCATGCTCACATAGTAATGAGCACTTTTGTGTGTCCAAATAGACCATTACAAACCTGCAATATCCCATCGTGACTTGAACAGCCGCAATGTACTGGTAAAGAATGATGGAACATGTGTAATCAGTGATTTTGGGCTCTCCATGAAGTTAACTGGAAACAGACTGGTACGACCAGGTGAGGAAGACAATGCAGCCATTAGTGAGGTAAGTACAAATGGTTGGATGAATGTTCAGGTGGTACAATTTCTGTAATGGGGAATGGCTGCAGTGTGGGTGAGGAGTGGCTGAAACCTCCATAGGAAGAAACTGGTTTTATTCTCAAAATACTCAGCACAAACCTGCCATTTTGAAAGGCAATAGATTGGCAGGTTGAAGTTTCTGTGTGAGATATGAGAAGACACCAGGTAGGTTTGTTTGCCATGTTCTCTGTGATTATGTGGTACAGGTCCCTTCAGTCTTGTACTGCAAGTGTGAACTGAAGACCAAACATTCTTTGGTGGTTTTGGTGTTAATTTTTCTGAAGTAGTGACATGCCACATTCTGCATCTACTACTTGACATCTAATGCAGGCTACTGAAATACAGTGAGACTGTTTTAAACAGAGAGAGTGTCCCTGATGGTTCACTGTAGTTGTTGTCTGTGCTTTTACAGAAAAACTTCATAATTCATTCAAAGAACATGTTTCACAGTGCTAATCACCCTCCCTTAGAAAGCAAGTGCTAAATTGAAGATTCCCAGTGCCGAAGAGCTCTTTCTAGATCTCCCCATACTGAACAAAGAAACAGGGAAACTGCTGGTTAAAATGCAGGGATATGGAATAGTCCTTTGACAAAATACTGTCCTACAAGTACTGATGAGTAAGTGCTCTAATCTAACACATGTCGTAGTGAAAATGATTAGGTATCTTCCAAGGCTTTAATAACCTTTGCCTATGGAATATGTAGGGTGGAGGCTTGCTGAGAGTCCAGGAATAGAGAGAACAAGTTCCCTATTCAGCAGGATCCTCTTCCATTATGATTCATACCTTGGTGTTTAACAGAGTAATTTCAGGAAAAAGAAACATTTCTACTATATCATACTTCGTATGAGAACACTGAGTGAGGGACAAAATAATTTTGTTTTGGTACATACCAAAAAAGTGACAGAGTAGGGGAAGGGTTTTGTTGTGACTAGACTGGTAAGAATCTAGAACCTGAGGACATTGATTAGGAACGAGCTATGTTTTCCTTAACTGTAGAAAATACCAAGCAGAATAGAGTATTAAAAAACTAGATTGAATTTGGAAATTACTTCCTGATGTGAAGCTTTGATTTGGTGTTTTCCCAGGTCGGTACGATCCGCTATATGGCCCCAGAAGTGCTTGAAGGAGCAGTGAACTTGAGGGACTGTGAATCTGCTTTGAAACAAGTAGATATGTATGCGCTGGGCCTTATCTACTGGGAGATATTCATGAGATGTACAGACCTCTTCCCAGGTAACCAGAAGAACTGGAGAAAACCATAATAGTAGCAAGTAGCACCAACAACCAAAGCTACTCCCGAGCCCGAGCTTTTGAAAGTGGGGAAGTAGTTTTCTCAATTGCTTCTGCCATTAAGTCGGTGCCATCTAGTGTTCGAGGTGGTGCTTGTCAGGACAGTGCATCTGAGGGCGAGGCGTGGTTCCTGTTGACAGGCTTGATATTACCTGTTCAGGCGGTTTGCAGGCCTCATGCTGAGTGCCATTTGAGCATTATTGTTGTTATTATTATTATCCAGAGTTTAAAAACACTGAGAGGCTGATGGCAAAGGCAGTGTTTCCAGTTCTTAGAACTGATTGAAGTGTCTTTCAGACTTCTCCTCATGAAAAAACACTATGACTTAATATAGCCTTTAGTCAGTCATACATTTATTTATGATAGTGACATTGAAAATTCAGGGAAATCCTCCGTACCTGTAACATAAACCAAAAGGAAGCAGACTTAAAATTTACACATGAGATTGTGCCACATCCACCATCTTCTTCCCAAGCTACAGCATATAGAATGGATCTAAAATGCAGCCTTCTCTGTACAGTCAAACAGCTGTACTTTATCTGCAGAGGCTTGTAATCTTGCTGGGCTTCCTCCCGAATGAAGTACATTAATATAATCAGTCAGTGGCTTTTCACAGAAAGTAGGTGTCATCCTCAGGCTCCAAGACATTCCAAATGTGCCACTGAACCAGTAAAGTCTGAGGATGCTATCCTTTGAAAGGTTGCTGAACAGCACTTAATTCATTTGCAGTTAATTCAGGTTTTTTTTGGAAGTTAGACTTTGGGGAAACGGGGGAACGTCTTGATAGACAGCAACTTCGATAATGCCTTTCATCAACTGAAAGCCTTTGCTCTGCCTCTTAATCTGTGATTGATTTTTTTTTTCCTTTCTTTCTTTTGCTAACAGGGGAATCTGTGCCAGAGTACCAGATGGCTTTCCAGACTGAAGTCGGAAACCATCCCACTTTTGAAGATATGCAAGTCTTGGTGTCTAGAGAGAAGCAAAGACCAAAATTCCCAGAAGCATGGAAGGAGAACAGCCTGGTGAGAGAGAATATTTTCAAAGAAACAGTGATTTAACCAGCTTTAGGGTGTACTCATTTCTTAAAAGCAATTTTTTAGGTTTTGGGGATTTTTTCCCCTTTGTTAGTATTTAAGGATTGGGAGCTGTTTCTGCCTGGACTTCTTGAATATTGAATTCAATTTTGAAAAGTTACTGACATGAAAACTAGATTTCTTTTAAGGAAAAATACTGTTATTATTGTCGTTGTTGCATGCTGCAATGTGATATACCAAAGAAAACCTGTTACATTAATTTTTAGACACAACCTGTAGTATTGTGCATGAAGCGCCCATGTGTTCTCTGTGTGCTGAACGAGAAACATGAAGCCATTTTTTGCACTTTGATATCTTATAAACTAATAAACTAATAAAACTGAACTAAAATACCAGCTAAAATAGCTGGCAAAAATGTGAATATACTCGTCCAAAACTAAAATTGGTAAACATTGCCGTAAACTTTTTTGAACTTGTATAGTCCTCAGAATTTGCAGAGGCTAAAGCTTCTAGCAATCATTTCATTATAACTACATTAAGAATTTTATATGGCTTCATTTGAGCTGCAGTTTTTATTTTCAAGACTATAAACATCATAATATTGTTTGTTGTTTTGAGTTAGTGTAGCTATGGCTTAGAGCCTTGCTGCTGCAGGCCAACAAGTTAGAGCAAGTCAGCTGAACTCTGGTGAGAGTCTGTGCTTGCTTTCATCTGCAGCGAAGGTCAGGTAATGTGAATCCCCTTGGCTTAGAGGGGCCTGTTTGTCTTTTATTACAAGCAAAGTGAAATGCAAACAGTTCCTGGGTTCCACCTGATACAAGGTAATGTAGCTTAATTGCAAGTATGAAAATGGCATATTTGACTTATTTAAAAAGATACTTCCAGTTGTTCCCTCATTGAAATTATGCCCTTCAATCTTGAGAGACTTTGGTGGTTGATAAGTTTGTAGCTGCTGTGCAGACAAGGAGGAGCCCAAGGCCTCACCTGTGCCTGGTACTTGTAAATACGTAGGAACGTGCTTTCAGAGAGGGGCATAGCCTGCAGTGGTACACTGCAGTAAAACATGTTCTAACCGAGCTGAGAGCTTCCAAGAGAGGCTCTTTTATTACAAACTTTTGGCCAGCCAGTCTCGGGGGCAAAGAGGGGGAGAAGAGGAAAAAAAAGGAATCAGTGCCCAAAGTAGATACAAAATCAAACAACAGCTGTTTCAACTATAACCGTGTTGGCAAATGCAGTGTTGGAAGAACCAAGCTTGACAGCTGTTTCTGAACGCAGTTAAAACTAAAACAGTTCGAGATTTGTTTTGTTTTGCAGACTACTATTTTAAATGTTAATTATGTTCTAGCAAGCTGATAGACTCCAGCATTATTAGATGATCCCCATGTTTAAAATGCCTAACACATTCTTTGTGTTGTTAGTGGTTTTTTCTGAATAATGAAAATGGTGATGATAACTCCAGCCCTTAAGGATTGATCTACACCATTGCTTTAAGAGAAAAGAATAATAAATAATCACATGTATCAAACAACTTCCTCCACCCTATGCCAGTCTAGGATAACATCTGAATGAGCATTCTAGGGCAGATAGTGTAGAAAACTAAGCTCCAGATAACCTCACTCCGGACCCAGGTCCTAATCTCCTGTATCTAATGCATGGGATAAAAGACTTTTTTCCATTATTTAAAGCTGTGCTGACATGTTGTGTTATAACACCTTCATGCAAATTCATCTATGAAAGAAATGCGTTTGTCCTTTTCATTTGAGAAATACAAATTTTAAAAAATGTTCTATTTTTAATCATGTGATTAAGGTACTCAAAAGATGTGGAATCCTGATTTGTGGTTACCTATGCAGTCTCAGTCTGCTTCTGGAACCATCTATGTTATGTTACAGACCTTAATTAACAGCATTGTTTTTCACAGTATAAAGCAACAACCTGAGCAGAGGATGTACATAAAATAATTCAAAGGCTATAAACTGTGTTGAGATGTTACAGTATTCTTGTCTCACTTGCCAAAGTGGGGTCCACGCTTGACTTCAGAGGTCAGCACTGAAGGATATTAACAGAATAATAGAATAATGTGGATTTCTGGTCCCTTCTGTCTTTTTGATGAATGCTAGTACTTGTAAATAGTGCATTTTAGCGTAGTTGTCTTTGAACCTGAAATTAATAGAAAACACATACTTGTGGTAAATGTGATGCTAAAGAACTTCAGTTTTGATAACTGTCTATACAGTCATTACTGTGTACCTTTCATGATCCTTAAAACATCGAAAGGAAGGGATCTGCTAGAGGATAGTATTAAATTAAGCCCTGATTGAAACCTGTAGGAGAGAGTCTTGCAAAGAGGCAAGACTGGAGATTAGGGTGTCCACTGACTTAGGTACTTAGTCTAAACTGTGACAAAATCAAGTCCTAAAAGCTGAATGAAGGCATTTTGTTGTGGGAGAGAAAATGGATCCAGTGCCCTATCTTGTCCTTGTCCCTGAGGATGCTTTTAGACTTGTGTCCCTCAGCTAAGGGGAGGATATTGGCTTATCCCCTCTGTGATCTGCTGTGGGAAGGGAGATGAAAGGTTTGCTTGTGGGGGAGCTCGTCCCCACCTGTGCAGCCAGAGCTGCATCGCCCAGCAGCAGTGATTGCCAGATGCAAGCAGTGCCAGGAGCCCACTCCATGGGTGAGGAGCTCTTGGCTCACACTCAGAGCTAGTCCTGGCTTCCACTGCCAGAAGGGCACAAGGCAGTTCTGGCACAGAGACAGTCAGCAGGACCCACTGAATGCCTTAATGCCCAGCTGGGATTATGCACAGTCCTTAGTGCTGGAGAGGTTAAAGCTGGGCTGTAGATGTGAGCTGTGCTGGCAAACCAGATCCTCTCCATGGGCCATAGACTGGCAGCAGGGGCCCATAAATGTCTGCCTGGCTTTTGTACTCCAGATGGAGTGGAAACAGAAGTGTTCAGTGCTTGTAATTTCAGTTGTTTCCGGTTCCCTGAACATATGGCAGCACGTTTTGGAGGTCTTGAGCTCTAATCCTGACTGTACAGTTCATCCCACAGTGTGATGCCAGGATAACGTGTGTGTTTCTGTTTCTCCACCTGCAAAACAAGTGCAACAAAAATCTCCTCCCATGGTGCAGACAAATTCATTGACACTTAAGAGACATTTGGATGTCACTGTGGTAAACAAAGGAAGACAAGGATGATGAAGTGAGCATGGCTGTTATTTGCATACAGTGCAGGGGAGCAAGGCAGTGACCATTAGCAGAACGGTGAGGATAACCATGACAGCATTTCCAGAGTATCAGCAATCCTTAGTACACAGCTCTCATAAGGCAAGGAGAGTGAGCTGAGCACGCCTCCATCAGTGGGCTGGCTGAAGGTTGTATGGACATTGGTGAATGTAGCTTTTCCTAAGTAAGTGTCTTCCGAGTTGATGTGTGTATGTGAGGTGTGGCAATATTAGACTTGCATATTGCTGTTATTAGGTTAGATTAGCTTTGAATGAAATTATGTATCTTCTGTTTCTCACCTTAACCAGCTTGTAACTGTTTTCGTGCATGCAGGATGATGCCATAAAACAGTAAATTAGAAGCACAATATAAAGGTAAAGTAACTTAAGATAAAGGGATTTTGTCTTCTGGCAGGCTGTGAGGTCGCTTAAAGAAACAATTGAAGACTGTTGGGATCAAGATGCGGAAGCTCGGCTAACAGCGCAGTGTGCTGAGGAGAGAATGGCAGAACTCATGATGATTTGGGAGAGAAATAAATCAGTTAGTCCAACAGTCAACCCTATGTCAACTGCCATGCAAAATGAGAGGTAAGAAGAGAACACATTTGGGTTTAGTCAGCAGGAAATGCCCAATGCAGTGCTCGGCTCACTCTAGGACAGAAGCTACAGCTTGCTGCACCCATGAAGTGGTGTGTGTTACATGACCTAGTCTGCATATGGGTATTGCGTGACATAATCCCAATTGCTTGTGTTTTTAAGATCTCCTATGTGTCCCCAGAATTCAGGCATCTTTTATGTAAACAACTGTGTTTCTCACAGAGGGGCCTTTTAAACTGAGCTTAGGCAAACTGTCTCAGCAGGCTCGTCATGATGTGAAGTGATGAAGTGAATTGTCTTTAAGTACACTTGCTAAATGATGCATAAAACTTCTGTTTAAAGTGCTCTGCTAAAAACTGTGAATTTGCAGTCAGTATGAGTTCAGGAAATTACAAAGTCTCAAACCTGTGGTTTTTCAGTTAACAAACTGCAGGGCCGTTGTTTAAGACATTGTTATTGTGACCCCAGCAGGAGAAGTTCTGCATGTTCTCTGCTTATATATGATCCAGAGAGAATGAGAATTTGCAGAACTGACTTTAGTGCTTAATAGTATACTCTAGAAATCCGGATTTGAGAGAAGAGTAATGTTGCTGTATATGACAATGTTTATTGTCATGAAAAAAAATTGTGTTCAAATCGTAGAATAACTAAATTGTCAAAATAGCAGAGTTTTCATGGTTTAGGACCTTGTGACGTTTTCCCAGCATCACTTTCTTGATCTTGTCTGTTGTGTTTTTGTTGACCTTCTTCAGCATAGCTTCTCTGCATCTAGAACAGAACCTTAGCAGTTCTTTGTCAACTGGACAAACAGCATATTGGACAAATAGAAGAAAATTACTGTTCTCTTAGGAAATAGCATCCATGATGAAATTTTGCCCTAGTATAACCAGTTTTCTTGTCCCTAGCACTTTTCAAGGAAGTTGCTGAAATATCTCAGTGTGTACTGTATCTATCCTTAGTTTATACATGAAAAGAAACAGAAAGACACTGAGTTGTCTTAAATGAGAGGCTTTATAGTATGAGGTGATTTTTACATATATGATCTTAATATCGCTTATTTTTTCTTAAAGGAATCTCTCGCATCATAGACGTGTATCAAAGATAAGGCCATATCCAGATTATTCTTCCTCTTCCTACATTGAAGATTCAATCCACCACACTGACAGCATAGTGAAGAACATTTCTTCTGAACATTCAATGTCCACTACACCATTGACTTCAGGGGAAAAGAACAGAAATTCCATTAACTACGAGCGGCAACAAGCACAGGCTCGCATCCCTAGTCCTGAGACAAGTGTCACCAGTTTGTCCACCACCAATACAACTGGCCTCACTCCTAGCACTGGCATGACCACCATATCTGAAATGCCTTATTCGGATGAAACAAACTTACATACTACAAATGTCATGCAGCCAGTTGGGCCCACCCCTGTTTGTCTGCAGCTAACAGAGGAGGACTTGGAGACAAATAAATTGGATCCAAAAGAAGTGGATAAGAACCTGAAAGAAAGCTCTGATGAGAATCTGATGGAACATTCACTTAAGCAGTTTAGCGGGCCAGATCCGCTCAGCAGCACTAGTTCCAGCTTGCTTTATCCACTGATAAAACTTGCAGTAGAGGTGACAGGACAGCAGGACTTCACACAAGCTAGCAATGGTCAGGCATGTTTGATTCCGGATGTCCCATCTGCTCAGGTCTATCCTCTACCCAAGCAACAGAACCTTCCGAAGAGGCCTACTAGCCTCCCTCTAAACACCAAAAATTCAACAAAGGAGCCACGGTTAAAATTTGGTGGCAAGCACAAATCAAACTTGAAGCAAGTAGAAACAGGCGTTGCCAAGATGAACACTATCAATGCTGCAGAACCTCATGTCGTGACAGTTACCATGAATGGAGTGGCTGGGAGGAGCCACGGCATAAACTCTCATGCTGGCACAACCCAGTATGCCAACGGCACGGTGCCCTCTGGCCAGACCAGCAGTTCGGTAGCGCAGAGGGCCCAGGAAATGCTTCAGAACCAGTTCAGCGGGGAGGACAGTCGGCTGAATATCAATTCCAGTCCCGATGAGCACGAACCCTTGTTGAGGCGGGAGCAGCAGGTTGGCCACGATGAAGGTGTTCTGGACCGCCTGGTAGACAGGAGGGAGCGACCACTGGATAACGGCCGAACAAACGCCAACAACAACAACAGTAATCCGTGTCCAGACACAGCTGCAGCCAGTATCCAGAACGTAGTGAGAAATCCTGGGCAGACCCAGACTAGAAGAGCACAGAGGCCTAATTCGCTGGATCTGTCAGCCACAAGTAGTTTGGATAGCAGTAGTATGCAGTGTAAGTGCCTGCAGGACTGAACAGTTTCCCTGACACTTTTCTACCTAGTAACTGCATATATCTGCTTGAATAGAAATTATTTCCGTCTCTCCTGTCTCTCCTCAAAGCATACTTATTAAATCTCATATAAATTTAATTTCTCTCAGCACGATTTCAGTCTTTTTGATAAAGTCTTGTCTCCATCATTTCCAGTATATTAGATCACTATCATCCTTCCACATACACAGAATAAATCTGTCTCTTTCTAGCCCATCCACTCTGACTCTAGGTCAACTTTCATTATTCCTTGCAAGGCTCCTACCTTTGGTAGCTGCAAAGCATATTGAAAAAGCATCCTGGTTTTTTCTGCAGGGGCACATTATACCTTCTTTTCCTTACTTTTCCTCATTCTCTCAAGAGTAGCTGTCTCTAAGATGCATTGATTAAAATAGTTTATTATAATAAATACTTATATGCTTCATGATTTTAAAGCAACTGATTTTACTGTATTAGCCCAGCCTAAATGAAGGGTCAGGCATTTTCTATTTTGCTGTCCTAGCTCTAACAATTAGAGCAATTCTTCATCAGTTTGCCATGTGCATAGAAATTAATCCAAGTAATTAGAGAAGGAATTGATTTTAATAGTCTATTTCAGAATAACTTCCTTGAGTGTTTTATGGCCAGAGGTCTAAGAGGTTACGATGGGGCTCTCCTTTTTACAGTAAGAATGTAATCATGTAGTTATAATTAAATCAGGTACATCCTCTAGATTTGAGCCTGTTTGAGCTATTGGAAAGACCTCCTGGTGTGCATTTTAAAGAAAATATATTTCCAGAAGTCACTGTAGTCTTGAAAGGTGCTTGCAAATCTCGTGACTCTGTTTAGGAAGATGCTGTGATACTAGTGGAGTAAACTGGGGTGCCAGGCATCTTTGGAAATAAAAGGTTTAAAACCAAACCAGAACATGTCTTTCAAGGAATGTAGTTGAATATTCAGCAATAGAATGTTTAAGCCTTCCTTTTAAGTAGGAAACATTAATTTTTTTCTTAACGTGTCGATGTGAGTTGAAATCTTACCGAGATAAAGAAAAAAGATTATTGCAGTGACTTTCTTTAATTGAAGGTTAAATTAAAAGAGGGGTTGTGTAAGGTTTTTTTATAATCAGATTTCGACTGCTGAAGTTTTATCACGATTAAAGTTGGTTTTGCCAGTTTTGCAACACAGCATCCCAAATCTTGACTTAATATCTTAACAGAGAATGGACCATTTTGTCTTCGGGTGAAATGCTTTGCCAGGTGGAGTAGGATTAGGGGACCTAACATTTAATTGCACTATTTAAATTTTAGCCTTTGCTGTCCTGTAGTAGCAACATGTTTTTGTACCTCCCATTACAGGTAATATAAGATACTATGGTTGCAAAAGCCCCTCAAATGTCAAATGCTGATTCTCCTGTTTGATGCCAATGTGCATTCCAGGTAACACAAATTACTTCACTGAAGTAATTTCTGTCAGAGAACAGAATGTAACCCTTTGTTTTAGTGGCAGCTGTTGTAGTTGATACACCTGTCACGCCTCTGCCACACAGTTGCTTCTGTGTTGAAGGATTTTTTTCCTTTGTTCTGTTTCACATAAGTAACAACCCTGGACTCCAGTCTAATCTTACCTACCTCATAATACTATTTTCTATTCTGTTTTTTTGTTTTGGTTTGGTTTTTTTGTCCTTCAGTAGGTGACTCCTCACAGGATGGCAAATCGGGCTCAGGAGAGAAGATCAAGAAACGTGTGAAAACTCCGTACTCTCTCAAGCGGTGGCGTCCATCAACGTGGGTCATCTCCACGGAGCCGCTGCACTGCGAGGTCAACAACAACGGCAGTGAGCAGGCAGTGCCCCCCAAATCCAGCACTGCTGTGTACCTTGCAGAGGGGGGCACTGCCACCACAATGGTCTCTAAGGACGCAGGGGTGAACTGCCTGTGAAATACTTCAAAAGCCGACAAATGACCTTTTTTTTGCATTATTTGAAACAAACATGCAGAAGACATTTTAAAAAACTGCTTTCTCCTCCTGTCAGCAACCCCTACCAAGGACTCGCTTTAAATAGATTTCAGCTATGCAGAAAATTTTTAGCTTATGCTTCCATATTTTTTTATTTTGTTTTATTTTTTGAATGTTTTTGCACTTTTATTTAGTATCGCTAAAGTTAAGTCTGTCTGTTTTGACCACAGAATATATATATGTGTATCAAAGATGTGGTCTCAAAATATTTTTTTAAAAAAAAAGTAACAAAAAAAAGTATTGCTGATAATCAGTTTGGACCAGTTTCTTAAGGTCACTAAGATCATAAGCAGACTATAAGACAGGTTTGACTGCAGTGGTGTCTTGTAACCATGTTTTGATTTCTGTGCACAAGCTAGTCTGTATATTTCTATGTTACAAAGTGTATTCTCTTTTGAACCCCTTATTTTCCTTGTGTCATGTTGAAATGTGCAATAGTCTATAGTTCACAGTAGGCTTTATTGAAAAGTGTGTTTCTAAAACTGCCACATGTTCCCATTTTTGTATTTGTTAATTTTTCCTTGACAGTTGAGCAGTCAGCCGGTCATGACAGTGAACTTTGCACATCGTAGCCATCTTGAAGCAGCTGCCAATATCACATTGTGCTCAGAGGTGACAATGCATGAATTATCCCCAACTTGAAAGGGCTTTAAAAAAGGAACAAAAAAAAAAAATCTGAGCTCCGTACCTTTCTTTTGATCCTTCCAAATCAAAATGTGTTTCCTTTTTAGTAGTAGATGCCAGCCTGTGAAGTTGAGTAACAAAATGTTGAACAAATGTAAGGAAACAGTGTCAGCCATTTTTTCCATTTGATTTTGTGTGCAGTTTCACCCCCTGTATTTATGTAAAACCTTATTTAGATCACTAATGATGTACATTGAAAAATACATTTTATTCAGAAATATTAATAATTATCATACTTAAAAGCTTGAGTGAAGATAGGTTGTGGACGTATTTTGTTTACGCAGAGAAAAAATCATTAATCTTACTTGGCACAGAACAGTTTTGTGATGAGTCACAAGTCTTTCCTGATTTACCTCCTTACAGACGGTATGGGGTAAAAATCAGCCTGATTACTTATGCAGGTAGGTGCATCCTAATTGATTGTTGTTGCCAAGTTGAGTTGAAACTCGTCCTCCCTTCAGAGTTCTTAGAGGCCCTCATTCATCTTGTTAAAATTTATTGCATGCTTTTAAAATTCATGGGTGTTTGTGGGGGAGGGTTGGGGATTTTTTTCCCCTCTACTTAGTCCCTTCTTTCAGTTTGTATGCACATTGATTTTAGCTGTCAGTGAATGTGAATGTAATATGTATTCAGATAAATTGTTTTTTCACTATCTCAAGTAAACCTTTCCTTTTTTTGGAATGATTTGTTTTACTGTCTACTGAAAGAAAATTAATTTTCTTATTAGTTAGAACCTCCTTCCACCTAAGAAATAGCCTTCCACCTGAGAAACATTCTTTCCAATTGAAAACACTTCAGTGAAAACTATTTGGATATAAAAAGGTATAACACATCAGTCTTTGGTAACAAGCAAAGATTTATCACTTCATCTGAAAACTGGTGATGTTCAGAGAAAGAAAATCAATTCAGCCAGCCTGCCAGACTCCTGTGGCAGGATACTGGCAGCAAACAATTGCCTCCCCCAGCCTGTCTCCTTTCAGCTGACTGAAGCAGATGCTCTCTGCTTTTAAGCTCATTTGTTTCCTTGCCGTTTTACCATTTTTCCCCCCCTGAGGTAAACTTTGCCCACCCTGTTCTTCTCTGTCTGTTGATACAACTACCCTAATACATGCCTTGCTTACATCTGATTCTTGCTGTTCCCCAAAACCCCTTGCTTGTGCTTGATTGCTATGATTTTCTCTTGTAATGCTTCTTAACGTTTCTTAGATTCTCCTAGATATCTCCAAGAGATAGCACCATAAATCCAGACTTTGATTAAGTGTAGTTGTAGAAATACGAGCCACGAGGCACATTTTGAGCTCCCTATGCCCTTTAAGCACCAGTTCAAATCGTACCTCTCATCTCTGAGGCATAATTATGTTTCCCCCCTGTATATAATACAGTTACATCTCCCCTATTTCAAAAATACAGCCTTCTTCTGGTTTGACTTTTAATTCAGTGTCTGGCTTCCCATCTGCTGCAGTCTCACGTCCCAGATGTTGCAAACCTGCCAGTTGCTCAGCTGGGTCTCAAGACCTGAATCAGAATTTCTGGCATTCTGTTCATGTTGCTCGCTGTGGTTCTCTTCTCTTCTGGCCTCCTGTGAGTCTCCGTTTGGAGCGCGCGGTGGTGTTTTGTGGTGAGCGCCGTGTCGTGGTGTTGAAGATTCTTCCCTACTTCCCCAATGACTTTGCTTTGCCTTGCTTCTATCATCCATCAGCATTTCAGAATGTGGGCTGAAAAGAGTGTTGAGGACTCCTACTAACCCAGACTACTCTGGGGAGAGAAAAATTACTTCTCTGACTGCTGCTTCTTTCTGCTGAGACAGATTTGCACCAGTCTTTTAGCCTTTCTTTGCAGGCCATGCCTTTGTAAGAAATCCAACTTTTTTGTGATCAATGCAATCAAAATAATTTTAATACCAGATGAAAACGTTGTTCTGCAGTTTTCCTTCAATGTTCTTAAACAATACTTTTTTTTTTTTCCTTTGTCTATTTCTATTACTTGCTGGAGGGCCTTTGGAATGAATTATAATTAGTAGCAAGATTGGCTGTGCAATCTACTATGGATAAATATAATTTGTAACGTGATAGAAAAATGTACTTTATCACAAAATACCCTATAGATTAAATAGAGAAAAATCTATTCTTTTTTGAAGGTCAGTCAAAGCAAACTCTTAAGTAGGTACCAAAATACTGTTATTTTGCACAGCTGGATGAAATCAGATTAGCAGTTTGGTTTTAATGTTTAATTCAGTAATGCCATTTTTTTTTTCTTCACAGTACATAATCCAGTCTCCATAGAATACTTTCTCTGTAAGTTAAATGATACTGAATTTTATCTCATGCCACAGGGAATCATCCTTAACCAAAAAAAATATATGTAACAGAAAGAATTCTACAACTCAAACACAGGGATAGTTGATAAATGTACTATAAACAAGAAGGACAAATGTGATTTATTTCCTTGTAAGTTACGATTTTGCTTTATTTCTTTGGTTTTTTTAAAAAAAGGAGAATTATGAAAGTTGATAATTTTCTATCAATTTCTCATGTATATGGCAGGCAAGATAAATATAGCAAAATGAAAATAGAATGGTAGTGTAAATACCTATTAATTGTGCCACTGTCAAATAGGCAATAGTAGAATATTTGTTACAGTAATTTATAATGGATAGTTCAAGTAAAATGATGGAGCAAACATTTTTGATGTTTGTCTATATAAGACAAAATCCAAAATCTTGCTGGTTATAGAAGATGGCTTACTAGGAGAAGCCAGGAGAGTTGCTTAGGTTAATGCATTGTCTCTTGTTCTGTTTCCTGTAATAGAGGTATCAACATAGCATGGTTTTTAGAATGTGAATTCTAACCATTTTAACAGATATGCCTCATAGTCTTCTAAAATTGGTATTTGCTAGTCAGTTTATCTGCAACGCTTCCCCTGAATTTGTTTATAATGCTTTATAGCTTCATATGCTCGCCAATTAGTATTACCAAGGCCTTTCTTGAAACTCCAAGATGCGCTTAAACTGCACAGCTAAAGTAAAGGGATTCCTAATATAAAAGAAAACCATCTGATCGTATCATCATTAGAATATTTTGAGAAACAACATTTCCATTCTTGTTTTGCTTTCTTAGTGCCACTTGTTTATCTTTTGTTTTCGTATAGAAAATAACCTAATTTTCAAAGGCAACACATTTTGATTTTTTTCAGTGCACTGGGCACAAAACAATGCAAGATAGATGCTGGCAAGTTTCAGGAAACAAGCAACAAAAAAAACCCATAAATATGTTTAGAAAGTTCATATCCTCCCACCTGTCAGCTTTCTCTAAAATCTAGAATCCTGCCTCAGAGAGGAGAATAAGGAAGTTCTTTAATTGTATGGAATTAATTATTGGCCCAAACTTAACAGTAATGAATCCTTACTTAAAAATGTTTATGTATACATTGTATATGCCCTAGTTCCAGTGTTCAGTGCATTTTGCTCTAATGAAACTGCTTTTTAAAATGTTAAAAAATATACACTAATATAACATTACTGTGTCTATGTTCAGATTATAATTTTCTTTAATGAAAAATACTCGAAAGTTCGTTGTCATTCTGCCATTGAAATGTTACTCTGGATATTTCTAGCCTAATTAGGGAGAATTTTAAAAATCACATATTTAGTCTATACATTAGAAATTAATTATGCTGTAATTTTTACTTGTATAAAAATAATGGCTGGTCCCATTGCTGAAATAGGCTGGGTTTAAGCCATAAAAATAATAATTGCCAAGCACAGTAGCGTATAAATGACCTGATGTCTAATTGGAAAATTTGTAGCAGCTCATCGAAGTAAATTGAAATATGATTGATCAGTCTTTGAAAGTTGGATCATAGACTGGTCAGCTTAGTATTTTGCAGAAATTTGGATTATTTGAACTTTTCTGTCTGGTCTCCCAGTACCCATTTTAACAGGTAAATATACTAACCTTCTTTTAAAAATGAGCTTACTATTTTTTGTTCAACCTCAAGCCTTTCTTCAGTGAAAAAACTATACATATTGCAGTGAAGCCAGATATATATATTTTTATGTAAACTCTGTATGTATTTAGATGCATATGTATGTTGTGTGTAAGTTCCAGGATTAAATTCTGTGAGTTACAGCATCAGATGGTAGCACTGGTAGAAAGTATAATGTGGGGGATTTTTTTCATATGCCCATTTAGAATTGTCTGCAGTGCATCACAGTAAAGCTGGGGTCAGACTGTGACACGTAGCCCAGTAGCTCCAGATCTCTCGTGACAGACTTGTCATGATTGTTTGGGTGGAATGGATTTATGACAGAGAGAGAGAGAAACTCATGCACATGACAAGCTTTATCTGAAGCTGAGTAATTTAAGATACCTCTCTCAAAGATAAAAAAATAACCCAAAACACTTAACACATGATAATTTTTACACGGCTTTTTTAGGTAGTAGCTATAGTTATGTGTGTGGTTGCCATTTAAACATAGTATTTTAGTCCATTAAATCCAATTACATTTTAGGCTTCTATATTGTCATATGAAACTGTAGCTATAGAAATACATCCCTTTTTGATCTCACCCACCCCCCAAGTAGGTTCAGGTTTGACACGAAAGTAACAAATCAGATTTCTTATTTTGGGGTTTCTTCTGTACTGAGTAAAATTGGAGGCAGAACTTCCATTTCTGTAATAACAGATGTGGGTGCTCCTGCAAATCCAAATGGATGTTATATTCAGCACCGGTGTTTCTGAGGGAATGGGCACCTCATCGGCTCATGGCTGAGCCCAGTGCTCTTGGAATCCAAGAGGAGTCTGCCTTTGATTGCGGATAAAGGAGGGGTGGGTTCTGCTGGCTGTTGTGTTGAACATTCCTGGGGAGCATTAGCCCTGGGAAAGCTGATGTGGAATGTGGGACTGTAGGGGCAGCCCTGGCTCCTGAGCCTTGCCGGAGGTTGCCAGTGGGGGTTCCAGGCTGTCGGGCTGGGTCGGCACAGGGCAGCTGTGGCTTTGTCAAGAAGTGAAACTGCATTGGGGGAGTGGGAGTGGAAGGGTTCAAGATAAATCCTCATTTACACCAAGGCCCTTTAGTGTTGGTCTGGGCTCCATGCAGGTCTGTGTTAGCAGTGCATTACTAATACAAATTACTTCTTGTGGCCATTTCTGTTTATTTCACCGTGGTTTAATATACACATGTGCATAATAAGGAGGAACTAGTTGGAGTTATGCTAATTCACAGTGTAATCATCCAATATTTTTCAAAGCCTATTGCTGTTTTCATCAGCGATTGTTTGAATTTTCAAGTCAAGTTGGTTAACTTCAATGCGTACACCATGCTTCCACAGCACAGGAAGCAAGGATTTCTTCCCAGTCCTTGCAGGCTTCTGCAGATGTATCACTGGAGTGTATCCATCTAGGGGCACAGCATCTTGCCTGGTCACTATTTCAAAGCAGAAATAATTAGCCTTTTTAACTTCCTGGTTCCAAGGTCTCCCAGATGTCCTCTTTGGTAGCCCATTCACTTGTTTTTAAGACAGCAAACGTGTGAGGTTTATTTCTAGAGCACTTGATTCACTTTCTTTTTTGTGCTTCAGAACTGTATCATGAAGTATCACACTTCAGTCTTGTTTATTCAGAAAATAGTTAATGTTTCTGGTCTTTGTAGTTTGTAAGAAGTCACAAGAACAAACAGTCAAGTCCAAGTTATAGCTGACTCATTTGTCACTTTTGAATTTCCTGATTGGTGACTCTTCTCTCTCTTTCACACTGTTGAAACGTATTTAAAATGGTTTGTATGTATATGTTTCTTGTCTGCTTTTTGTCTCTAGAGGAAAGCGTGCTCTATTCACATTTATATAAGCTGGAATCATATTTTACAATTGCTGTTGATTATTTCCCCCCGTAAATGCAGTATAAGAGGAAAATAAACATGGCAAGAACAAATTTCTAGGGTTTGGTCTTCTGTAAAAGCTGAAATAAGAAGATATGAAACTGCCATTTCCTTATGAAAGACTGTAAAGAGAGCATTACTTTCTGAGCGAGCTTTTCTGGGGGAAGAGGGGGAGAAATCCTAGAATATGGAGTCTCATCAGAACCCTTTTGTTAACGGGTATTTTTGGTTTTCCTCTCAAACGACTGAGGAAATATCATGTATGAATTTATAAATAATTGCTTTCAGTTATTTCTTTTGTATAAGCTGCCCAATACCCTTGCTATGCTGTATAAGTTGTGTTTCATGGAACAGTGTGAGTATGAAATAAAAAGCTAATTTTTGGTTTTTAATCATCTGTGGATGCCACTATGAAAGCTGACATTGTTAAAGCCACTACAGAGTTTTCTATGAATACTTGTAAGAATTGCTTTGTTATATATAAACCTAAATAAAGAGATTGTATTGATACAGAGACATTGGATAAGAACATTTAAAAGGCTATGCTTTTGGCCTGAGAGAAAAGGCTTGCTGTAAAAATGGTGCATTATTCCATTTATTAAAGATCATATTAATGACAAAAAGCATGGTCTTTTGTTGGTGGTTCATGTCGTTACTGGCCACGAGCAGTAACATGCTCCAGGAATGAGAGGAAGAGGAAACCCCTGTTGCAGCTGTGTTGGTTGGAGGGTGAGGAATTACTTGATGACTAAGGGCTGAATAGGACTTCCAGACACCTTTGGAATGAGCAGGTCCCACCCTGCCTTGTTCCCAGGTGCTCCTGTGCAGTAGGAATCGCCGGGGTGTGCCCTTGCTGGAGTGGTGCAGTGCCTGTGCTCCCTTCTTCCCCCTTTCTCACTGGCCAGCCAGGTCAGATGCTTGTGTTGGAACTGAACACGGTTTTGCAGACATTTCAAAGCAGCAGGCCTTGCATGATTTCTCATCACACTTTGTCTGTTTTTTAAGTGTAAATGCAGAAAAAAAGAAAAAGAAAACAGGAGAAAGAGATATTAAACTAAATACTTTTCTCCTTCAGTTTTGGTTGGTGCTTGGGGAGAGCACAGGATTCACAGCAACCAGGCATGTGGAGGAGCACAGCAAGCAACAACCTCTGCAGCTGGTACAGGAATTGAGAGAACAACCTCTTACCCTTCCCACACAAACTCTTGCACTTCCCCCTCCTCATGAAGAGACAATATCCTGGCATTCTTACAAGCAGAAGCTTTCCCAGCCCAGAGCTACTGTCCTGTCCAGCAGAAGTGAAAAGGACGGATTAAGTTACAGTAGAAGGATGCTGCAAATTTCCACTGACTGGTGCTTTCCACTATACACAGATAGGTGGCATCCATCCTGCAGCTCAGTTGCTTTGTCGTTTTTGTCTCTCCTCCTCAATTATTGTTAATTTATTTTTCTCTATCCACAGTGATGATTTTTGCAACCAAATAAGTGTTACAAGTCTCTGGCCAATGAACTAACTCCAAAATTCAAAGAAAGAAGGGAGATGGAATGAGGAGCGTCATTTCTTGCAGTCATAAATAAAGAGGAAGCAACAAACTGAGGCAAGTAGTGTATGGTTGAACGTCTGCCTGTATGGCAAATCATCTCAGCCCCACAAGTGAACTTAGAAGCCTTTGGCTCCAGGAAGGGACCATGGCAGGCCTTGCTTTCCCTGCAAGCAGGAAGCACACTGGGAGCAGGGACCAGCATGACAAAAGTAGATGTGTCCCCAAAAGCAATTCTCACTCTTGGCTTGGCTGACAGTTAGAGCAGCCAAGTCCTGCCCTACACCAGCAGGTGTGGCTGAGCCTTATCCTCAGGGCATCTGAGAAGCCTGACTCAGCCTTGCAGAACAGAGTGTTAATAGTGAATTTTACTGATAGATTTTTCATTGGGTGCATGAGCTACTTGGGCTTTAGAAAGTCTCTTCATAATTTCCCTGTGTGACCTCGTACACTCACCTCCACCAGCCCTGCAGAAATAACAACCACTTCTATTTGCTTTTGCTTTGCTAATGGGAAATGAAAGTAAAACAACAATAATTATATTCCCCTTTGTTCCAGAGCAGTGATGCAGCTGCAGAACGTACTTTGTGGAACACAGCCACATCGGTCTTCATTTGTTTCCATTCAGGGTTTTTTTCCCTATTTACTTCTTGCTAATTCTGATGTTATGGAAATTCTCCACGTGCAGGAGATTATAGACATCTGCTCATTGCCATGACCTAAAACACATTCTATTGGATAAGAAGGTTAATTTTCCACAGGCAGGAAAACTCAACTATACCAAAACATTTGTATAAATTCAGCTTTTCGTGTTAACCTGAAACATCGTCATTCTCCATCCAGTGAAGAGTTGAAATGTTTTGATTCCTGGAATTTAAATGGCACACTTGGGTATTCTGCTTTTATGTCAGGGGATCTTCTTTCAGCTCTCAGTGCCATGGGAAAGTCTGTGAGAAATCCACAAATGGTGATCTGAGCCGAAGTCATGCTTTGAGGATCACTGATGCCTCTTTCACAAAGACAACAAATAAGGCTGCCTGAGGACAGCTGGTCTGTGGGAGGTGATTAAGGAAAGCAAGTCTGTATTTACTATGCAGTGTCTGAGCAAATGGCTTTTCTAGACGGGGCTCACATGAGCACTGGAAAAATGTTAAGGATGCAAATATTGAGGGATGTTGGAAACAGCTGATCCAGGTGCATTTCAATTCACAGGACAGGAGCTTTCCAGCACCCTCTCTCACGGTCCGTCAAGTTGTTTTGAGAACAAGGACATACAGAAGGGAGCAGGCAGGTGGTTTGGGCAGATAATGGACAAAAGCCAGTGGCAGCACCTCAAGTACATGAGGTGGATTTGAGGAAGGAGAAAGCATGAAGGGAGGCTAGAGAGACTTGTTTCAGGTACCAGCAACACTGTAGAACTCAGCATTTGTCTTTGGCCCCGTTTCTTTGTTGTTGCTGCCAAGTGCTAACAGGAAAGGTAGTGTAGGGCGTTGTGATAAAGGGAGTACCGAGGTTGTACAGCTCGTTTTACCAGTGCCACTGCTTGTAACAGGCCTGCAAGCAGCTCCTAGGAAGGGTACAGGCCTGTTTGCTTTCCCCTGTCACCTATTGCAGCCTTTGTTTGGGAGAAGTTCGTGCCACAAGCTATCAGATTTCCTAATCAGAATGACTAGAAATACAGTTTTCATAAGGTACTTTTGTGCACATGGGACTGTGTGCATGGGAAGCGAGGTTGGCTTGTGCTCCGTTCCTGGTTTTGTTCCTGACAGTCTGTGTGCTTTGCAGTGACTGGTATTTTGCCAGTCTGCTGTAATATTGAAATTACACCTGGTTTTTCCCTTTGTCCCCCTCTCCCTTTCCTCTTATTGGAAAGGTAATAATTGATCCCTGCAGATGTGTTGTAAAGAGTAACTTCTAGCACCTCCCGGTCTCTGGATTAGTTAAATAATCAGATCTGACACAAGTCACTGCAGCAGGGTATAGGTCTGCCTAGCCCAGGAGGTAGGCATTGCTGATGCACACATCAGCTGTCCTGGTGCAGCCAACGTGTGTATGGGTGACCAGAGAATTTCGTGCAGGACTGATCTCTGCTGAGGTGGAAATACTTTATTGGGAACCTGTATTTCTGTTGCCATTCCAAGAATTTTCTTGCAGGACCACTAACAATTCTGAATCAGGCCTCAGAAATGGCTGGCTTAAAATCACTATTAAGCAAGCTGACTTTATTTATTGTTTGCTTCTGGAAAACCAGAATGCAACTAAATCACGTGTTTGAGCTTCACCCTGTGATCATGAGGGATGGAAATGTGCTTTTAAGGCACAGGCAAGCAGAAGTTCCTGTCTATTTATATAAGCTGTGAACTGAGACTGTAAGTGACACGAGAAGTATTTGCAGGCAGGCAGTACCAAGAAGACTTGATTTGGGCACTGTGTTAACCGCAGCTCAGCAGCCAGCCACAGGAGGGGCTCACAGGTTCTCCTGTGGCAAACCAACAACAGCCTCGGGAATCCTTCCCCTGTCCCGGGCTAGGGTACGGGAGGCAGGCAGAGGAACTGGAGTCTGCTGGGGAAGCAGGGGAGGGAAGCAGGAGGAAGGGCAGGGTTGTTTCAGGATGAGCCCCTGGTGGGGCACCAGCTGGAAGAGCTGTGGCTCCGTGCTGGCGTATGGCAGAGCTGAGAACAGCTCTTGCAGGCTGAGCTCTTGCTCAGCGTGCAGCCAAGAGGCAGGTGCCCCTCCTTGGGGGAGGTGGGACAGCCCAGAACGCAGCTCGGGGTGGACCTCAAGGAGAAGAGGCACCCTCCAGGCTCACCATGATAAAGCACCAGCTTAGCCATGCCAGCCACAACTGCTGGAGATGTCTGCCTGCTCCTGCTGAGCAGAATGAGCCTGACACTTTGTCTGAGCACTTGGCTGTGAACAGCAGTGGGGCTCGGGGCTTTGGCCACCTTTGCTTTCTTCCTCTCCAAGATGAAAGATGACATTCTCTCTCTCCATGGTGGCTCTCTGGCTCTCCTGGAGGCAGTCAGGCTGAATGGGAGGTGCAGTGCATGAGGACGGGATGGTACCATGGAGATAAATTGATGTCTGGTTCAGATGTGACCAAACAAGTTAAAAGCTCTCCTGCTGCCCATGGCTGAGTGCAAGGGAGGATTCAGAACTCTGCTTGATCCATTCTTTCCCAGTAAGTGTTTTCCCAAACTGGAGAATCACACGCTCACACTTCATCACACACTCTGCTCAAGTTAATTAGTTTAACTACAGAGCTAGTATATGATATATCTGTGGAGAGAGAAGAAAAATGGTTTTGTCACTGCCTCTCAGTGCATGAATAAGCCATGCCAACATGCTTTCCACCAACTCTTTAACTTTTCTAAATGTTATATGAACAAGTAGAAGCAAAACAAGAGTGTAGGCCTGAATCAGAAAGAGTGAACCCTCTGCTCTCTTAAGTGTCTGTAGTTATATGCCTATTCATCACTTACACAGAATGTTTATCATCCTACATGACAACATGGTCATAAAACCGGCATTATTGAAATATTGTCACTTACCAAATTAATTTATAATGTCAGCATTTGAAATAAATATTTTAGAGTATGTAATTCCAGTGTGCTCACAGTACAGAAACTGCTGGTGCCTTGCCGGAGCAATCAGTGTTTAATGTTTGTAAATCAAGAATTTCCTTCTGTAGTTTGCACATGTTCTTCTAACATGAGACTAGAAATACAGAAGTACATCTCTGTACACAACACAAACACAGACAAACCTATTATATTTGCAAGCTCTGTAAATATGAGCTAAAAATGCTATTTTTGAAAGATAAAGAAAAATTCCTTGCTTCCTAAAAGGAAGGAAAGTTTTATTATTGAAGGGGAGGAATCGTATGCAGATTATCGTTCAGCATCTTGTAGGATACCTGGGGGAGATTGTTTAAGTGAACTAGGCCACTTGTCTCAATGTTACTGAAAAAAAGATTCTGGACTTTGGTGGACAACATGCCTTTCCTGCTGCTTGTTCTCTTCCCTCATCCCAATCCAAGACCAGTTTCAGGTCCCATCGCTGAAGCAAGCGGGACTCCAGTTGCCCCTCTCCTTCAGCAGCTGGACACTCACCACAGGGGTATTGCTTGGTGTTGCTGCTGACATTGAACACATGCTCAGGAAACAGATCTGTATGTGTGGAAAAACGTGGCACATGCAGGTGAACTTAGCACTGGCTTCTAAAGAAATTAACCTTGTGCTTCTCCCAGTTAATTACGTGTGCCAGGAATGTGCAGTGGGAGCATCTCCCAAGCCTGCATGTAAGTGTTGCATTGAGAACTGAGTTTCTTCATCAAAAATGTGTTATCTTAATGCCAGCGAGGCACTGAAGCCTCTGAATGTTATTTCTATGACAACTTTTCTTAAAGATTGTACCTTATAAAATGTGACAGGAGTGCATTTTGCATTTTTCTTGTTGCATGGAGTTTGATTTATGTCCAAGGTCCCATCTGTTGTTTTTTATTGTTTTCATCTTAATACTTTATTTCAATCTGTTTGCCTTCTCAAATCTCCACAGATATTCTAGAATATTAACTAGGCTCTTACAGGTTTTGTGTGAAGCAAATTCTATTATATTTGTCCTATTTTTTTTAATGTCTTTTTCTCCAGTTGATGTTGAACACCCACATAAACAAGCAAAACAAACTCACTCTGCAGGGGAGAGATGAGAAATGCAATGAAATATCCTGGAGGCATAATCTAATGTTTAGATTAGACTCCCAGAATCTTTAGTCTTTCAACCTTCGATATTGCTTACATTAACTGTAGGTAAAAAAAAAACTATTTCAGGCAGTAGATTGCTCCTCTACATGTGCTGCTTTGCATTTATTTAATTTTGGAATAAGACAATAACATATTTGAAGCTGCTTGAAGTACAGGCATTTTCTGTAAGCTTTACTATTACTTTAACACAACATTTTTTATATATATTATTATGAGCAGTGAGCAGTACTACTCACACATTTTCAGTCTGTAGTGCCAGAAAACTCCTTAAGTATTATTTGTTTTACTAGCTGTACAGGGGGATTTGGGCCCCTCAACGTAGTTAAACCTCTTTGACCCTTCTTTCTCTGCTTTTCATTTGGTGTTAGCAGTTGACCGGTTCCCTGACTTGTTTACATCCCTGCTTTCAGCAGGTTGCAGATTTGTTCATGCAGCTCTGTGTGTTTGATCAGTCTGCCCTTGAGGGCATTCAATATGCTTCCAGCCTTTGGATTGATTTGTTTGTATCTGCAGCATTTACCACACACCACATTTTAAGAAAGAGCCAACAGCACGCACATAAAGGGCCGGCTGCCATACCTAGGTCTCATCTCCCAGCACTGAGTACAAAGCAGCACATTTTGGCAGGATTCTGGATGGGTGCTGAGGACCTCCAAGTCAGTGGGATGTGGGAGTGCTCACCACCTCCTGGGGTGGCACTTCATCCTGGTATGTGATCACACCAGTATCTGCTGAGCTCCCAGGGCCAATGGGTTGATAAAAATTCCAGGCAGAGAGGAGCTGGAGACACGGAGATGGGTCCTGTGTATGTGGGATCACGTGTGACTCCAGGGCATTTGGACTCACTAAGGTGACTGTGGTCACTAAAAGGCAGATTCACATGCTGCTGGTAGAAGGCTCACAGCCTCTGTGGTGATGAGGAGTTTCATTCCTGTTTTTTGGATCACTGTTGGCACCACTACATTAGGTATTATGGCCAGAGTAAGGGTGTCACAGATTTGAAGAAACCCTGGCCTAGAGGTTCCACATGAAGCCATATGAAATGTGTTGCTCAGAGGTGGCCTGGACAGCATTTGGCAAAGTGTGCAGGCAGAAAGGAAGATGACAGCTGAAAAAACCCCAGAGCCTGAGAGGTGTGAATTGCAAGGAGAGTCTGGGGGATCTGAGTCCAAGTTATTTGGCACTGAGGTTTTGTTTTGAGGGTTTGGGTTATTTTGTAATTGAAAAAGAGTTTCAAAACTATTTTCAAGCTCATAATCTTGCTTTAGCTCTTTCCATTATTTCCATAAGGTGTAGGAGTAAGATCCTGTTGTAACACATTTGTTACAGCTTAAACAAATGAACGTAAGAAGTACACGGTGTTTGAGTAGGACTGAGTACATGACTTTACATGTTGAGCTCTCACGTCTGCTGCATGCAAAGCAGTACAACTGATGAGGAGCAGCACACATAAATGCTTTGCTTTATATTCTCACAGCAACTGTGTGGAGCAGTGCCACCTCTGCAGTGTGACAATAATGTGGGAAGTACTATAATTGTCACAGGTGTCTTCTGCCATCCAAGTCGTGACTTGGCTCCATAGCCTGCAGTATGAAAATAAATATGAATCAGTACCTGTCATTTTTGGCCTCTTCAAAACAGTAACAGGAATAAGAATGCATTCAGAGTATTTTGTGCCTTAGAAGTATCTTTATGGCACACTGCTTGCAAGTATTGGGAAATACTGCTTCCAGTACTTCTGGTGAGCATAAACTGGGGTGAAAGTCTGCTGCACAACTGTGCAGGCACTGGGAGTGGGTGCTGTCACAGCAGGAAGAACTGCATCTTCTGCTCCTCACTGAAAATTGCAGCAAAGAAGTGAAACAGATGCTGCATAAATTAACCTTCTTTAGGGTAACTGTGCACTGTTCTGGGCTGCTGTTGTGGTTTAACCTGTCAGGCAGCTGACAGGTTAACCCCATACAGCTGCTCTCTCACTTGCTTTTTCCCAGTGGGTGGGGGAAGTGAACTGGGGGGGAAAAAAAGTAAAATTTGTGGGTTGAGAAACAGACAGTTTAATAGGGCATATGATGATGATAATAGATATTACCATAATATATTAGATATTATAGAGATCTATACTATATAAAGATAACAATAAGAATACAGAAAGCAAGTGATGCACACTGCATCACGTTGCTCACCACCCGCCAACCAAAGCCCAGCCAGTCCCTGAGCAGCAGCCCCCAGCCAGCTTTCCCCCTCATTCATATGCTGAATTTGATGCTGTGTGGTGCAGAACATCCCTTTGGCCCACTGGGGTCAGCTGTCCTGCCTGTGTCCCCCCAGCCTCTTGTTCCCCCCCAGCCTCCTTGCTGGTGGAACAGGGTGAGAAGCTGAAAAGCCCACATCTCCCCTGGTGCTTTCTGCCAGCAGCTCCAGGTAGGGCTGTTCTCCAGCTGTGGTGTTTTGCTAGTTGGTGAAAACATAGCTGTTATTTTGTTGATCACATCCCTTGGGATCTGACAATGTCCATCTTGCCATTTTGTTCCTAAAAACTTGTTCTCCTTGTCCCTTGACCTTACTTTGTGTTATGGCAAAACTGGCTTTCAGAAGGTTTCAGACTCTTTTATTCCCGTTCTCAAAAACTTCTTTTGCTGTGTTGCCCCACAGATGAGTCACAGAAACTGCTGAAGGACAAAGCAGCAGACAGGTTCCATTTATTTCTCCCGACATGCTGGGTGCTGGTTTTCTACTTCCTGGGTGTTTACCCGTGGAGAGCTTTAAAGCTGAGGTTCTTTTTCAATATATACATGGAGTCACTGAGGGAATTACGAGATCCCTTGACCCCCAATAACAGCTTATACTGTTCTCTGCCTCTCAGCCATCCCCAGTGAGGAGATCACTGTCTCCCAGATATTTCATTTATTACGGGTTATCTGGGATTTTGGTGCCTTGCCAAATTGTACCAGCAGCACTTGTGATGGCTACAAGAAAAGGACTGGGAAGTGTCCCTATGTGTAATTTACAAGGTAGCTTAAGTAAACTGCACAGTTGAAGAAAGGGACACAATAGGACTGATGGTGATCTGCCAGGCTTCTGGTGCCTTCCCTTGGCAGCCACCTTCAGGGGTAGCACAGGGTAATTCTTGAGACTGGGCACAGCCTCTTGTACCCAGTTTTGATTGACCCATGCAGCTCTCCTTCAGGCCATATTACTAGCATTTACAGTACCTGTGAGTGAGCATAATGCCTTTCAAAATAACTGTAATTAATCCAGAATGCAAGAGCTTACTTCACAACACCTCGTCACTACATCTGTCCTGTTCTCTTTTGCCAGTCTGATTCCTCATAAAAAGCTCTCAACTCTGACAAGAGCTTTACCCTTCAAGGCTTTAGATAGGCCAGTATCCAGGCATCTTTAAGAAGGGCCTGTGCACATAGTCTTGCTTTTCAGGTTTGTTTAACTTGTCTGCCACAAGGATGGAGCTCTTCAAAGGGGAAGCAGGGATTTTTAAGAGAAGTGGGCTTCAATCAGAAACAGCAAAGGAGAGAGAAAAGAAACAAACCCAAGCACAACCAAGCTGAACAGAGAGCAGTATGTAAATTGTCACACCATTTGTATCATAGCAATGCTTTTCAATTGCAACATGCAACTTGTAGAGCAGTATTGAAAATAACTTGTGTAAGTTCTGGTAGCTCAGAAGGCATTTGCAATAAAGACAGAAGAAAGGTTTATTGATTCTTTATTGTGCTGAGAGCGCTAACATCTGTTTGCCTTGCATCTAAATAACCAAACACATGAACTAAGGCCTGTTCCATGCACGTATTCACTGCTCTGCTGTATAAATTTGGTTAAGAGGATGCCAGCAGTTAACAAATATTATTAAAAGATTACAATGAAGATGCAACTAATCTGACCTAACGGAGGAGAGTAAACACAGCAATTAAGGGAAAAGGGGGTCAAGTCTGCCTGGATATTGCCCACGTCTCTGGTGCCATCATCGGTAACACCGAGCTGGTGGCAAAGCGATTGGATAAACCGCTGGGGAGCCCCGTCCCCTCCTGGAGTGCACCTCGGGCTAGAAATAATGGAATAGGGATAATGGTCCCTTAGAACGGGACCGAGAGGCGGGTGAGCCGCTGCCGGTCGCAGCTCTTCCCGTGGCGGCGGCGGCCCGGCGCTGTGAGGGAGCCGGGAGCGCGCGCCGTTCCCGCCGGGGCTGCCCCGCCGCACGTGCCGGGGGCAGCGCGCGGGC
>VWZW01006798.1:791695-903570 GCA_013397115.1 Edolisoma coerulescens | reverse complement strand
GGCACCGCCTCCTCGCGGGGCAGCCCCACGCGTGGCCATGGCGGGGCGCGGGGCAGCCCCCCGCGGCACCACCACCTGCCGCCGCCGCCGCTGCCGGGCTGCGGGCCCTCGCCCTGCTCCTCGCCGGTGCCTCCGCTGCCGGAGGGCAGGGTCCGGCACCACCACCGGCGGCAGTCGCCGGAGCCGGGCAGGAGCTCCCCAGAGAGGAAGAGCCCCAGCTCCCCCGTCTGCAAAGGTGAGCGCAGGGGGGTCCGGGACAGCGACAAAGGGCACGTCCCGGGCGGCCGGGCCAGGCGCGGGGTGCAGGGCTGGGGCCGGCGGTGCCTCCGAGCGCGCCGTGCCCCGGGGCAGAGGTAGGGACGGGGCTGTGCCCGGGCCGGTGCCCGCCCTGCCCCTTCTCTGGCCGGCGGCAGGGCTTGCCGGGTGTGTGTGCATGGAAGGGGTCGTAGCTTTTGTTGCTGCTCTGTTGCGCCCTGGCTTTCAGAAGAGGGATAGAGAGCCAAGCGTGCCATGTGGGGGTTGTGACCGCTCCTGTAGTGCCGCGAGTACAGCCTCGGGTTGGCAGATGAGAGGGTTTCAGTGGGGTAGATGCCCCTAATGTACTTGGGCACAAACTCTAGTTGAATTTGGTGTTTGGGGGCTATTGTGAAGCCTTCACATTTCCCCTTCCTGCACACCTCGTGCCAGATGGTGGATGTGGTTGTGATCCAAACAGTGTCCCTAAGCTTGCAATTAAAGAGCTAACTAGTGCTGTAGGCATGGCACATAGCTGTAGAACAGAAGTATTCAGTATCACTCTTAGTAGTTGCTTTCAACATGAGCCCTGACGTGTGCTTGAGTGTGATGACAAGCTTGTGCTACAGTCAAGATGGAAAATAGCGTGGGGGTAGCATACATTTTGTAACAAACTGCTTTTTAACTTTTTGAATAATTAAATAATTCTTATCGGAAATGCTGAGATTTAAGTAATGTATGGCATCAGGTTGAGGATAATAGAGGCTGACATATGTAAGTCTTTTTCCTTCTTGGGATAAAAGTTTACTCAAAAGTGCGTGAGTGAGGCTTTGTGTTCATGTCCTCAAATCTGGGAAAAAGTGTTACTTTTAAGATACCAAAGCTTGCAGCTACTCTTTTTCATGAAATTGCCTGTGGTAATCTAAACGATAAAGTTGACTAATATGCAGAAGTGCATATGTGGAAATCTAGGACTAGCCCTCCCTTTAACACTTCTGCTTCTCCTAATACTCCTCCCCCTTCCTAAAATGATGATTATAACCAGACTACCACGTTGGGTTTTTTCTTTTTTCCTATCCTGGCTCTTGAGGAATGATGCTGCCAAATGAGACAGTCATAACCAGTTGGTACAAGATGACTGTGTGCCTCCTAGTCTGCTAGTGTAAGAGAGTACTGATAAGGTTCTGAGTTAGATTTTCCGCTTTCCAGATAAGAGTAATGAGGGTTTTATTAAGGCTATATTATACCATAAGGCTTTGGATCGAGGAATGTGTGTATTCTTCATTTGAGATTCTTGTTAATCAGTAATCTGAAAGACTTTATAGAAGTCACAAAATCCTGTCGTCTTCCTGTGAACTTTATGGAACTCTTGCCTAAGGTGCAATCTGCTGGCCTGGAGAATGAGGAAGAGCATGGTTAGCCTTGAGATCCAGGTTCAAAAACTGTTTGTAAAGGCAGGTGTCAGACCACTTAGGGTGGAAAAATTACACTGTCTTTTAGTCACTATGGATAAGCCTGCTGAAACTGTGCTGGCCTCTTTACTACTTTGAAGAATTAGCATATAGAAGGAAACAAGTCATTTGATCACTCTACTGCCTTAAGACAACTCCACTAGCTTTTTACAAGATGTGTGAAAACAGGAGAGTGGTGTCCATTTAATTGCTTCCACATGTTCCAGTTTCTGAGCAGTACTTGCATTGGCCCCAAATGCAAACTAAACCTCTTTAATATTGCTTAACATTCATATTGTGTAGTCCAGTGCTTGATAGAGGCCGAGTTAACTTCAGGTTTTTTCTTCATCTAAATGAGTAAACAGTGTTAGCTGAGAACGTGGAGGTGGAACTGTTTTTGCTAATGAGGCAATGGTTGTGCAGACACACAGGACACTTGAAGGCATTGGTCAGAATCGGCTGCAGAATAACTTGGGTTTTTCTGTTTCTTGCTTTCAGTTAATGATGGCTTTTGTTCATTCCTACAGCTGCAGACACATTTTTTTAGGTGAAAATGAACCTTGAGGTTAGACAAATGATAGCTTTTTCTGAACTTAGCTACTGGTTGTATCTAAGTTTAAGCTGTATCTAAATATAAGTTGTATACTTCAGGCTCAGTTTCATGTTTTTCAGATTTTCTTTCCTGGGAGGCAGTTGAATAGCATTGAACTTAGTTTTCAGGAGCCTGCTCTACACTTGAGAACCCTAACTTGGGAATTTATAAATGTGACTTTTATGGGTTTGGGGTGTGGTTTTTGGGGGGGTTTTTTTAGCCCTTCTTTTCTGATCTGAATTGCAGTTAGTTGTTGGAAATACTCAACTGAATTTTCTGTTGACTATGGGGTAATTACAAATGGAAGATTCTGTCATACAACTTCTAATTTTCCATGCTTTTCTTGCCACTTCTCTCCCTTCCTCCTAAATATGACCAGGAACCTAGATCTTGCTACTACCTGTTGTTCATCTTTTACTTTCCCTTTCTGCAGTCTCTAGCACTTATTTCCCAGAATTCAGCTTCTAATTGCCTGTTAATGCATTCTGCCCTTCCCGTCACTGGTGTGGCCTCATTTCTACACTGCAGTGTCTGTCCTGCAATCTCCAGTTTTGGTTCAGTTTTCACAAATGCCTCTTTACCTGTCTGCAAACCACCACTTAGAGGACATTGTTCTGACCTACTAGTACGCTGTTGCAATATGAGGTAGAGAAATGTGTATGCTCTATCTTCATTGGTTTTGCCTTGGTTTATTCACTGAGTAGAGATCTAACGGGATCTTGTTATTTGTGTTCTTATAATAAAACACATCTTAGAGGAGTTGAACTGCTCAGCTGCAAAAATGTTACAGTGTGCCAGGCTGAGTAAACAAGAAGATCAAGCAGAGCCATAGCACTTGTTTACTTTCAGGTGCCTTGAGGTAGTGAGAGAGTTCTCTACTGGATGCTGGACTTTCTGGTATATTCCAGTTGACTGTATTGGACATCTGAACTCATTCTGAAAATTAAGGAGAAATTTCTATGGAAGGGTAATATTAAAGCTTGCTTGTGTGAATGGAAGTGATGAAAATAGTATATGAAGTCTTAAAGAGGTCAGATGTGAACCTTTTCTTGGAGGTAGAGAGGAAGAAATGGAACTCCATTACGCTCTTAAATTTCACCACAGAATTTATTTATTTTAATTATTTGGTGACACAATAATAGCTGCAGACCTGTCAACCTTAATGACCAAGGTTTTGCAGTAGTTTTGAAAGATATTACTGTAGGATAAGAGAGAAGGCTTTGTGTACCACTACATTCCTGCACTGCTTACCTAAGCTGTTTAACAAATGGTAGGTGTAAAGAAAGGGAATTCATTTTTGCAGCATCATACTGTACGTTTCTTGTGGCCAGCACTTCAGGGGAGTTTATTTGGATTAAAAATATTTTCATTTACTAGATTTAAATAACTTGAACATCTTGGGTTTTCTGATGTTTGGTTTTTTAAAACACCACTAATTCAGTCATTCTTCTACAGTGGGACAGTTTTGAATTACTAGTGAATAGTTCTCTTTGCATTTATGTGAGGATGATAGCCAGGATTATCTTCCAAAGGGAGTATACACAGTTGGGTGGTGTGTCTGTTCTTAGTGCTCTGAATCTGTTCAGTTCTTTTAATGAAACATGAAAAGTAGGTGAAGCCCCAGAGATCAGCTGCAGTTTGGGAAAAGAAGGCTGTGCCAGCTGTGCATGGGGGAGATTCCTTTCTGGGGAGAAGCCTGATCAAAACAGAACAAAAAGGTCAACTGTATGCCTTGATGCCAGAGGAGCTAGTTGGGTCTCACTCCTTCTCACTACTTTGGATAGCCCCCTCGTATAGAAAAAAAATCTCAAGTGGAACTGTCAGAGAATTTTGTGAATTCAGTGGCATCTTAGGCTTTTCTGCTGCTTGTTTCCTTACAGTATGTGTTAGATGATGTTTCTTTGGTTTCTTTCATACCTTTCAGTTAGTTATTGGTAAGCATCTCTATTTGTTCAATTTTGCTCTTCAGTCCCTCTGCTGTGGTGCCTGAGCTTACACTGCAAGAGGTGTGTGTGATACCAGGTTGCCTGCAGCAACTTCTGTTGGTCACTTGTATAGCAATGACCAGTGAAGACATGGCAACTCACTTGTTATTTCCCCACATTATGGACCTCATTGATTTGTGTTGTGAGTGTTCTCTTTATTTTTGTTCTATTATTTTGCTTTGTTTGAGACCAGATTGCAGAAAGACTTTTTTTTCTTAATAGATTTATAGTAGTGGTGGATGGATAGGAGGGTTGATATTTATCAAAAATACTGGTTTAGAGAGATAATCAGGCCAATTAAAAGAGATCTAATATTTAAGAAGCGTCTATTTGATGAAACAGCTCCATTGTTTTTCATCAGCCACAGCTGTTGTAACTGTTATCTCTATGGAGGCAGATCTCTTGTTATGTAGGTCACATCAAGGAAAAATAGCAGCTGAACACTTGCTTCAAGTATTGTAGGGGAAAGTGCAATGAAAACATTGTATATGTTCCCATTGAAATGTTTTGAAACAGTAAGAATTGTATAGTAGACTTTGCCAATTTGTGTAAAGACGGGTTGTGAAGGTGGAAAAGTAAGTAAAAGCATATCCAAACATCATTCCCCCATCTAAATATAAGTAATTTGAAAACAGAATTTCTTGAATGAATTTTTAAATCAGAGGAAAAGAGTGTTTACAGGCTTTGTGCCTTGAAATGAGCAGCTTCCCTTGAACTTAAATAGTAAACAGGCTCTTCAGTTCTCATTCTCTCTGTTTGTTCAGCAAAATAGTCTTTCCAGTTGTTTTTTGTTTTGGTTTTCTTTTTTTTTTTTTATGGTGGAGAGGAGAGAGTAATAGATTCTGCTTTTCCAGTTTTGAAGCTGTCTGCTGCAGTGGTTTTGCAGATGATGTGGCTGACTACGTACACTTCCTGATTTATAATTTTTTTTCACATCCTTTCTGTTTCCCCTTGGTAAAAAGAGAGAAGCTTCTTGAAGAGGAAGAATAATAACTGAGAAAAAAAACAAACAGGGAGAATATGGCAGCTAATTCTAAGACAAATAACATGTTTGATTTAACTTTGGAAGCAAGCATAATTTTTAAGGAATGACACATTGTGTTAGCATGCCACGTTGTCCTATAGTACACACAAAAGGAATAGTTTTGAAATCTTCTGCTACAAACAGACCCTTCAGTGTGCTGTGTGGTGATAGTAGTAGTCAGAGAACTTCTTTGACGTGGGAGTCTTAAGTGCAAATCTGCTGTGAGCTCAGTAGTAAGGTTGTATCATTGTTGGTGCTTATAGAAATAATAAACTAGATGAGGTTTCCTGACTGCTTTGTGCAAGAATGGCTGATTATAGTGCTAATAATTGTTTCCTTGTAGTTGAATTGAAATATTTCCTGCATTTTTACTGTGTACATTTCTAATAAATTCACATGAGGCTATTTAGTGTAGAATGTCACTAGACTTAGATGCTGTCCACTCCACTGAAATCTATATCTAACAAGTTTTATTAGTATTTATCTTATGTATTTTTAGTAGCTTGCAACAGCTTAGAAGTTGAATTTTGGACTTTTGATGTCAGTGGTTTTATTTTCTGACTAGCAGTCAGACACTAATCAGGCACAATTTCCTTTGTAAATGAGTTTATGTATAATACAAATTGCTATATTATTGATACTTTTAGTGCAGAATTTGTCCTAAGACACAGTGAGGGAGGACACATGACTGAGCTTTTCCAGTGCCCTTTTATAAAGCTTCCATCTAATTTCTGAATCATGCTTGCTGTGTTCTAGCCACGTATTTTAGGACTTTCTATTCATTATAGGTAAGATTAATGCACAATGCTTTCGAGTATAATTGAAATTCTTTTTGTGGGGAGTAGATGAGTTGATAGTAAGCTTAGATCATTGTGATCTCAGGATTTGCATTTTACATCTCAAAATGTGTGAGCGTGTATGAATATCTAAACCCTGGGTCTTTGCTGCTTATCAATCTCTTAAATTCAACAACCTCAGTTACTGTTTTGAGGAAACTTTCTTCAGTGTTTATTCTTCGTAGCTTGCAGTGTAGTCTTTTACTGCCACTTTACTTAAGACATCATTGACAGATGGGATAGATACAAATTTTTATTTTTAACCATATTCTTCCTTCTCATATTACTTCCTATGGTTGTTGTATTTAACATTTTTTTACTAAGGATTTCTCTTAATATCTAATTGTTCTGAAATAGGATACCAATATAAACACCACAAATGATGTGTTGCAGAAAATACAGCGCCAGGCAAATATGGATGTAGTTACCAAGTAGCATGTAAAGGGAGGAGATGTCTCAATTAGCTTGTAAAATGTGAATCATTACCTTATCAAAGTTGACTTCTGAATCTAAGGGTTATGCCATATATTGTGTGCTGGGTGATTAGAACATGCTGGTATATAGTGTCCCTTGAAGTAAAGTAGGTGAAGGGCTAGTGGGATGAACTGTAAACTCAGCGTTAAATTGAAAAAGTTCAACACAGTTTTTTCTTCATTTACCTTTATGTATGCATAAACATTGCTATTTTTATTTCTTCTACACCTTCATCATTTAAGAATCAAATGACTGTTAGACTTTTAAAGGAGTAAATAGTGGTGTGTGAACACTAATGCAAGATTTGTGACATAAGGATTTTTTAAGGAAACCATAAAAACAGATTTAAAGCTTATTCAAACTGAATAGAGCCTGGAAAAGCAAACTTAATTTCCGTATTAGAAGTATCTTGTATACTTAACAGCATAGTTCCAATTTTATATGATTTCTTGTAGACTATTAAAATGGACAAGCTCTCTCTCTTGATTTCTTTGTAATCAAATGTTCTTGCTCCACCAGACAAATCAAGACCACCTTCATCAAGCCCTTCCAGTATTGTTCGCAGGACGTCTTCACTGGATACGCTCGCTGCTCCATACCTTGCTGGACAGTGGCCTCGTGATAATCATGGACAAGCTGCTCCCTGTATGAGAGACAAAGCCACACAGGTGGGACAGAGTTTTTTGGTTTTGGAGTATTTAAGTGTAAAGACGGGATTTAAATGTAAGAAGCTTTTCCCTTGAAAACATTCACTTTAGCTTTCTTGCTCACACGTTCCTATTCACTTTCAAATTGCAGGAATCCTACCTTTGCTATTGCGTGTGTGAATTATTTGCATTCTTTAACTAAAGGCTGAGAACTGTAGTACCTTTTAGGTGTTCCACTTCCTTCTTGCCTCAGGAAAACACTAGTGCATTATACATCTGTATTCTCATTGTTCTTACAGTGTGCAGTACACTAGATAGCGCTGGAATTAAGTACTGTTTATTTTAATTTATACAGAGACCTTAGTGATATATCCTTATATGTATGTCTGTCTCCAGCTCTTCATCCTCTAATTGTAAAAGCTCTGTAGTGTTCACTTGGGTTTTATGCACCAAGTATAGAATTATATGCTTTGAAGAACTGCCTCATTGAACTGTGAATGGTATTGAAATTTAGCTCAACCGGAAAGTATTTAAAAAGTTCATGATTTGCCAATAACCATCAACTGCTTAACAAAATTTCACAAGCTTTAAAGGTTCAGTCCTGTGCCACCTGTAAAAACGGAAACAAACAATTGACTGAAGCATGACGTTTGTTTTGGCATTCCACTTTAAAGAGAGTGTTGTTACATGGCATCCCTTCTGTATGCAGAAGTGGTTCAAGATGGATTGTTCCTTAAAATATCCTAGTGTTCCATTTCTCTTTTTGTGGGTGCCGTCTGGCAGTGGCTTTCTCTAACATGCAGAGTGAAAGAAAGAAGCAAATGTATCAGATTTTAAATCCCTTTCCTGGAACATGGTTTCAACAAGAAGTCTCCACCAAATCCAAAGAATGTAAGTTAGATGCAATTGGAAGAGGACCTCACAGCGTGTGGGACATCCTTGGTTTTGAGCCTCTGTTAGGTTTGGTAACAGTAGCAAAAATGTATCCACATAGTTTCGGTGTCTAAGGACGGGTAGGGTGTTGAGCAGATGAGGTCTGCAGTGTTACTGTGTGGCCTTTTCGAGATCCACAGCCTTTTGTGGGAAGAGGAGATCAGTAGGGAAGGAAGGTGTTTTGTAGGGAAATATGCCCATGTGGATAAACGTGGAACTAGGAACTGGTGAAGAAGGAAGGACAGCTGAGGAACAAGTTTTCTGTGCAGGAAAATGAATTGGAAAAATGGTTAGAAGACAGGATGGAAAAAGTAAGCATGTTGAAGTAAGAGGAGGAGGATGAAGGAAGGTATGTGATGTACAAGCAATGGGTGTTCATGCTTAGCTATTAAAAGGCATCATTAAAGGGCAGAACGAAACCCCTATGGGTGTCCTAACAATTTGTTTTCATATTTGATTTCTCAGGATAATACTTTTTTCAAAATAATTATATTTCTGTACTGCTGCCAAAGTGTTTGCTATGTTGAGTTGATCTCCTTCAGGTTAGTTTTGATATAATCTGAATCATGGTTGGGCTTTTATAATCTCTGTATTTGCTAGGTATCATACTTTTTGGCTTGCATTTTTCTTTTGCCTTTTTCTCCCAATTCTGACACATCTAACTGCTGTGGTAGTGGGGCTTTTGTATATAAAAGGAATTATATTTGAAAGGGAAGACTGAAAAAGGGCATTAGCTATTTCTGCAGAATGAGTACATTTAGTGGTGAGTTATGGTAGTGTATTTCTTAGAGAACTAAAATGGTCTGTTTGCACTTCCTAATTTAAAATTTATCAAACCGGTAGAAAATTTAGGGCTATAGACATACATCTGTATGTCCAAAGCTGATGTTGATATGACACTGATGAGATATTGTTGCTTTTAATCTTCTGGTGGGCCTGAGAGCAACCACTGGAGCTAGGGACAAGTTTAAAATGTGACCTACAATAGTTAGCTTCCCAAGATAATACAGGCTGCCCATTTGTATTGTTCAGCTGTCCTGAAAATGTCGTATTTGGATGAAGTTTCACTTATGAGATTCTCTGCTTCCAGTGTGTAATTTCGTATTTCAAGAAGTCTGACATGAAATATATGTGTTCTGATTTCAAGCCTTTAGAGAACAGGACTTGAATTTACAAAGATGTAAAAGGTTTTCAAGTTGAGTAAGCAGGGTGTCTTGATTCTGTGGAGTTAGAGCATAGAGAGTAGAGTCATTCAGGAAGCAGACTGGGAAGAGACAGCAATTAGTGGCACACCTCAGCTTGCAGGCCTTTCTAGCGATGCCCATGGGTCATTGCTGAGAACTGTGTGAGAGATCCCAGGTCATGCAGAGACTGTCTCTCTATCAGACTCCTCCTTCAACTGAGTATTTTGATGAAACCTGTCTATAAAACTAGACTGAATTATGTACCTGAAAAATATTTGTTGGATGATGAATAGGTGTATTATTGAGCATCCAAGGGTCTGGCTAGAATTCATACCTGCAGAAGTTGTTTTAAGTGCTCATAAAACATGTGTTAGTAATCTTGTCTTTTTGCTTTGAATGAAACCTATTTATCTTACAAGTTAAAATGAGACAATTACTTTGTATTTTCTTTAATTCTTAAATCATTTATTTTGACTGCAAAGTTGTTGCCTCTTAAGACTTTTTTTTTTTTTTTTCTGGAGCGTTCTACTGTCTGTAATAAATGTAGCCTTAAACTAATTTCTTTGTAGTTCTAGAAAGGGGGAGGATGTTGTGGATGGTAACAACTAATGAGCAAGTAGTAGTACTTAAGAACCTAGAGAAACATAAATCCCATTTTGCCTATTGGTTACTTGTCTATTTCTTGATAATAAGTATTATAAACAAAATATGGGGAATGAGTGGGAGAAGACTTGCTAAAATAGTATTATATTTCTGTCTTGATGTACAGGTTTCCTATGGCTTAATCTGAAAAGATTTCTAACTATTTGTTTTAAGGATGAGCATCAAAGCAACTTTAATGCTTTAAAGTGAATCAGATATTAATTTATTAAATAATTCTTGAATCTTGATTCAAAGTCTTGAATATAGATTAAAGGCAAAGACGAATTAGAGTGTTAAATATTTTCCTGTAGGCAAGTGTAATGGTTGTGCTGAGTTGGGGAGCTAGAATTAGTAGCTAAAGCTTACTGTTCCAGGAGCTAGAGGATAGGATGATACTCCTGACTGACATTTGAGAATTGACTAGACAAAGATTGGTACTTGGGAATGGGGGTTATCAATTATTCTATTTTATGATGAAGATCAGTGAGTGCTTTTCTAGAAAAACAGATTGTAATGGATTCTGATTTTGCTATGAAATAGGAATTTCAAAGCAGCTGTACTAACTTTATTATTCAGATTTGTCCTAGTTAGTTTTTGATTTAGAATGATGAAGATTAAAAAGTACTGATAATGAAGGTTTCATTTATATGAAACTTGTATCTGTAACTGAAACTGGTGGGGTTGCAACCTGTATATTTGGAGTTAAGGCTCCATATTCCCTGCAAAATAGGGATTAATACCACAAAAGTCTTGAGTTTCTGTGATGCAAGTGCAGCTGGGGTAAGAAAGGTCAGCATGTGGCTTCTGCAAGCTGTTAGTCTCACATGTAAGAACAACCACTGCACACTGTAGAGGTGAAGACTTATAGAGAACTTTGATTGCCTCCAGGGGAAAGTGAGATATCCAAAAAATGAGGTTAGCTGGATCACCACTGTGTGCTAAGACCATCATGGTGGCAACAGTGAACTTCAAGGAATTTGCTGTTTCAGTGTTTAAGCTGCTTCCAGAAATGCTTCCCTGTGCTTCATTAGGTATATTTCCTGTGACTGCACAGAGATTCCTGATAGATATTACTGTGTGTCTTCTTAGAGCCTTTACAGTTCACTGCTTTTGAAGACATTCCTGGAGCTGGCTAGGTGGGAACACAAACTGCCCGTAAAACATGCAGTATTATCACAGGCTTGCCTGTGCATTTTCTTACCTGAAGTACAGTGTCTCCTAATGATCCTTTGCATTTCTCAGAACTCTTTCACCACAGTATGTTTGTGAGATTTTTTATTAAACACTAATGGCTCTGTTGGTTTAGTGAAACCAGCTTAGTATTATCTGTGTTGCTTTCTGCTTGGCCTGGGGCAACTGTAACCTGTGACCCTTTGAGACATTATTAAATTAATTCCCTACTTTGCAATAGCTCTAGTGTTGCTTATATGCCTTGCTTTCCTTTTTCTCATTCTTGAGAGCAAGAACGTGATTTTGAAGCCGTGCTGGTGCAGGCTTTCACAGCATTTACACCAAGCCACCCTTGCTAATGTGTCAGAAATAACAAGGTCAGCATCTGTGCAGGAAATGAAATATACCATCTCCCCCCAGTTCAGCACTGTCACACTGGTTCTTCAGAGCTCTCTGGCAGCTTGTGGTACATGTGAATACTGCCTTATGCTCAGTCATTTGGAAGGGAAACTAGCACATTCCTGTATTACAGTAGGTCTGAAAGTTGTGGGTTTGGGTTTTTTTATTTATATGGTTTCACTCTGCTTTTTTATACTTTACCTGTGAGAAAGGCTTCTAGTTGGTTACTGTTGTTCACTTTCAGTTCTGAACCTAGCATATCTTAAATGTTCTCTTTTCTAATTTGCCTTAAAATATTCTGCCAGAAAGTAGCAATTACCTTTTTTAATTAATCCTGTAATCTTCTTCCTACAGACAGAAAGTGCCTGGGCTGAAGAATATTTAGAAAAGAAGAGAAGCTCACACAAACGTTCATCGTCATGGGGCAGCAATGAACAACTCAAGGAGGTCAGAAATGCCTTTCCTTGACATACCTTTGGATTAAATGGTTTTTTGGTATGCACTGATACCACGATCCTTCAGGAAGGCAGGAGTATTTTGCTACTTTGTTTAATTATACCGATGGTGGACTCGGTAAAAAATATGAAATGGCTTCTCATTTTATATTGATTTAATGTAACAATGCAGGTCTATTAATATTTTTAATCTGTATATGTGGGAAAGAAGACGTTAAATACGGGTGACGTTTTTTCATCAAAGAAGGAAATAACAGCAATGACCACACTACTTTCAAACTTCATATATTTCAAGTTCTTTCACTGAACCTCCAGAGGTGTCTTCTGAGCATCAGCTGAACTAGTGGCTAACATATTAGATTTGCAAGAACTTGAGTATAATTTAGTGCTGGCAATGATTATCAATGTTATGGTAGCTAGTAATTTTAACTAAGTGATGGGATAAATGGATGAAATCATGTGTGTACCTGAATACACCTGTTGAAATCGAATGTGGATTTTTCCTTTGTTAGATTGCAAAATTGCGTCAGCAGCTGCAGAGAAGCAAACACAGCAGCAGGCATCATCGTGACAAGGAAAGACAGTCTCCTTTTCATGGGAACCATGCAGCCATTAACCACAGTCAGGTAAGGCTGTGTGCTTTTTGGCTCTGTTGGGTAGCTAATACTACTTTTAGCTCCTTTCAAGGTTGTGATTTGTCTTAGGGAAAACTTAGAATACCACAGGCTGCTAAATATGGTGTAGCTATAGGTAAATTCTATGAAATAGAGCTCTTTCTTTTGACTGCTTGAGTGAGCAGGGGTCCAGATCTTTTTGTTGCTTGGGTGAGCTGGCTTTGAACTCCCACTTTCAAATAATTTTGGGTAGTTAAATCTTTCCTTAAAGCACGGTTTTTAAAGTGCATTCTGCAGGTTCCACAAAAGGATGACAGAAAAAGTTTAATCTAAAACTATAGATCATCATCTTCATTACATGTTGCTGTAACAATTATGACTTTGCATGTAGAATATGGCATGGAGCAAACTGCTGGTAAACTGTATACTCAAATAAAAAGTCGTTTTTCTGAGCACATTTTGTTGTCTTGCCAAAGATTTGTCTAATACTGTGATGAGATTTAGAGAGCTTACCTGACAAAAGACTGTTCCATGAGGTTATTTACTTGTTTATACACTACATGACTTCATTCAACCTTTTTAAGATTTTTTTTTTTTCTCCTGTCATTTATCATGCCTTGAGACTTAAAGTAATAATCCCTTCTACAAAAATTGTGATGGTTAGGCCACCACATGTTCTGTGTGCAGTTTCAGTTTTATCTGAAGGCTTCTAATGAGGTCAGGTTGACAGAGGTGTAATATTTTTAGCTCAATTGATAACAGGTGTAAAAAAAATTATAGGCTTTTAGAAACACAGATCCTTCTTCAAGTGTGTTTTGGTTGAGTAACTTTAAGAAAACCAATAGAAAAGTTTGGTCATTTTTTCAGAAGGAAACTTTTTTTTCCTCTCCCTACTGATATCTCATGAATGTACATTTGATACACACAATTCTTTTAACAGTTACAAAAAGAACAAATCCCTCACAATAGCTTTGGCAAGGCAGTGTAGTTGAAAGAAACTAGGAAACTGTCATGTTGTGAATTGAGAAAGTACTTCAGCTGTGAAGCTTCTCTGAAAATCTAATCATATTCCCAATTACTCCTGAAATGCCATTAGTTGTTCCAATAAATATCATAATTTGACAACAGTTAATAAAAAGTTTTGTTTCTGTCATTCCATTCTTCTGGAAATAATTTAGGCCAGGTTCTTTCATGGGTAAAGTCAGGTGTCTGAGTGAATGTGTTCTACTTCAAGACTGAAAATAAGAAAATAGAATAGTGTTTTGAATTTCTGTTCTTCTTAACTCTTACTTTGTATAAAAGTCATTAACATCTTTTGTCTCAGACCCTAACTTCTTACCCTTGCTGTAGGACATTTAATTAGGAGTCATGACTTTTCAGGACTCACGTGCCTCTTGAATTCAGTTTGTTAGTAGTTTGAATTCTCTACTCTGCTATTTAGGAGTTTTTTTAGAATTACATTTTTTGATATAACAATTTAGGGATTACTGAAGTGTGGATGCAGTGTATTGTGCTGCTGATTTTACTGACTGCTGGAGTCAGAGCAGTCCTAAATTATGAACGAAGAAAGACAAATAAATGACCCAATCCCTTTCCAGGGGTTTTTGAGAAAGTTCATGAAAATCAACATATGAAATGTGTCAAACTGTTGGTTTGAAATAAAATGAAACAAAAGACAGATCAACATACTTGATGAAGGTGTTTTATCCAAATTTGTAGAACGTGAGGACATTTTCAACTGAAAACTCTACTGAGGAACTTTTGGTGTAGGCCCTTTAGTACACTGGAGAATTACATGCATTTTAACAGGTTTGCTTGGCATTCTGCAAACCTGTGGGTTTCTGAGTGCTAAGGTATTGCCATTTTAGCATAGATAATCTTAGTCGGTTTTAATTTAAAAAATGAACGGTGATACTGCTATTCTGAAAAATACCTCCCCAAATTATGTATATGATGTGTTTTAAATCATAATTGTGTTATTATTTTGGTGCTGCTATGGATGTCTTTACATTCTGCCAAATTTTATAGTATGTGAATAAAATATTGTGCAGTGGATTATTAGTTTTTGGGCTTGTGAAACAAACTATAAAATATAAACTGAAGCAAAGCAGCTTTTCCAGGACTCTGTTGCAAAACAAAATGTTTTTCTTGGTGAGTTTTGTGCCAGCTGTGTCAAGCTACTTGTGAAGGGAAGAAGTTAAAGAAGGATTTAAAGAGTAAGTGAAGAGTTTAGATTAATGGCATTTAGCAGCTGTTTTTTAACTCAGAGTGAAAATCTGTAATTATAGGCATTGAGGGCGAAGTTCCTAGATTTTCTCTTTTTTTTTTTTTGAGAACTGCTAAACTAGAGTTTCTGGCAGCAGCTCAGTTCCTTCAGGATTTGTGGGAAGGACTGTGGAAACCAGAATTTAGTAATTAGAATATTTAGAAAATTTTTTTTCACATTCCTGGTTTGAAGGAAACTTTTGTGTTTGTTGACTCTAAAGGGTCGTGTAAAGATTTCTGAGCTCAAGGAGTTGGATTCCTGACAAGGTGAAAAAAAGCGTTAGGAAATTGTGTCAGTAGTTCCTTCACAGAGACTGGGTAAACTCTGTTTAACATTTGGAAAATGGCATACTCTTCTAGTTGAAAGAAGAAATTTCAGTGGATTTATTTCCTCTTTTCTTCCCTACTTAAACTTTACCACAATTCTTCAATTTTACCAGAATTTTTAGTGTTTCTTGCCAACTAAGCTTCTAATTGATTGTTTATTTGTGCTTCTTTCTAATATGATTTTTGTGTTAAGAAAGAAATCCACACAATCTCTATAGAATAAGCTTGTCAGCTGATCCTGACCCTCTGCCCAGAATCAGAAAATAGTTGGTGAGGACCTTGATCAAGTCCTTGCTGCTGACTACAGTTTTTTTTCAGAGCAAATGAATGTTTTTTGTTTCTGTGGGTTTTTTTGTTATGCCAGAAATGTTCCTTTCCATCTCTCTTAACTGGAAGAGGAGTTTGCAGAAAGGTCGTAGCCTCCTCAGGTGATCTCAGGATGCTTCTGAGAACATTTTGAATTAATTGGATGGTACTAAATCTGTAAACAGGAGTCAAAACAATGGGATCTTTCTATATTCTCAGTGTTGGTATAATGGAGAAAGTAGGATTGAGGCCAGAACTGAAACCAAATGGAAGAATAAGTGGATTATTTTTTCTAACATAATGTTTTTTTCCTCAGTGCTCTTGGCTGATACTACATTTCTACTTGACACTATGAACCATCAAGGCCCCTGCTCCTTTCATTTTCCTGGGAGCCTTGTGTCCCTAATGTCTGACCAATTGATTGATACTAATATTGAGACCAACTGCATGCAGTTTGCAGTGTTGGGGATTTGGGTTTTTTTGGTGTCATTCTTACCACCTCACTAGGTGGAACATTTCATTTTAAGAGTAGAATTACCATGATCTGTTCAAACTAGAGGTGGCTTGATGTAAAAGCATCACAAGTCCTGGGATTCTGTTTAAAGTTTTGTTACTTGTGAAAAATTAAAAGAGCTTAGAGCATTTTTCCCGAAATGCCTGTGAACAATTTAGATTTGTCATCACCCCTATTTCCTACCTCATGAGTTTATGTCATACCTGTAAGTTTCACAACTCTTAACTGTCCTGCATGAAAACTCCCTGCCAGTTGTGTGAGCACAGTAATTGTTATCCTGTGTTTGGCGCCTTGCCTCATTGTGAATGTTCCCAGGTGTTCAGATGAGTAGTCAAAGGTTGGCACCCTATTCCTGTGTGTCAGGGCCCAGCTCTGTGCAGACCTCTGTGAAGACAGTATTTCTAGTAAAAAGTTTCTTGTTTTGAGGCTGATTGTTCTACCCATGTCACCATATCTCCTTCCTTTTCCACCCTCTGGCACTTTGGGCTAAGAAATCATCCTCAGTCATGTACAGAATATTATTTTCTTGGCAGTGGGACATGCTGCACTGAACTATATTGAACTCTACTGAATCTACTTGGAGCTCTTCAAATAGTAGCATGAACCTAAGAATTCTTGTGGTAGGCAATCACATTTAAAAGGTGAAGAATTCCCACATTTTGCTAATGGCTGCTGAAATCTTAAAGCGTACTTGTGTTCCACTTTTTAACAAGATCAGTTTGTCCTAAGAATGTGTATATTGAATAACTGGGTGCATAAACAGTCTTTAGTGCCTGAACTTGTGCTGATATACCTGTGTTATGACTGAATATTAACCTGTATTAGTTTACTGGATTGTTGATCCAAGGCCTTGCTTGGAACAGAATTAGCAGGGTTGCTTTCTCAGACATTTTTGTGCTCTTCTTCAGTGTTTTTTTTCATCTTCAGGCAAGACTTTTGAAACTCTTTACAAGTTTGGCCATTATGAGAATGTTTAGTTTTTGTTGACAGAACCGGAGTGACAAGCATTTCCTGAACAGAAGCTTTTGTAGTTCTTGTGCAAGTCTTTTTTTAGTTGGTGTTTTTGGGTTTTTTTATTGCTGACCTCATGTTTCAGGAAAGCAGAACCAATGTAATTCACGAATTTTGCTGCTGAAGAGATTTGTGATTGTGACAAGAAGTCTCCATTATGATCTGCACTTAAAATGTCTTGTTTACATTAATTTTTCTGAGGTAGTTTTTTTGCCAGACAAGCTTTGTGTGGTTTTTTGAGAATGTACACAGGAAATTAAAATGCTTTGGTGTCTGTCTAGTCTTGTTAATTAAAGGAAAAATTAAAATAAAACCCCCTGACAAAAATACACTTTTGAAGACCAGATAATACTGGTCCTTCAGTCAGCAGAGGAGTTGCTCTCAATCATGGCACACTAGGCCGTAGAGTCCAAGAATTTTACATGGGAATTCTACTGTGACTTAAGTGTGTTGTGCTGTTCTTTGAATTGAACTACATGTTTGCAGGAAATATTACATTACCTGTAGTACAGCCCTGCTTAATGAGGACAGAATATTCTAATATTCTGGTGATGAGACTTTTTTAACAGGAGGGCAGATGTTAATGGAGAGACTGGGCAATCTCAAGAAGTTAGAGTGTGCCAAAGGCAGCTTTGGGAAACTTCAGTAATGTGTTTTCTGAGAATTAAGTTTTTGTGCATATTTTGAAACACTGGATTTTAAAAATGTTAATATTCGTTCTGAAGCAACTAAGTATTGACATTTAGGTTTGAGATTTTATTCTTTTTGTGGAAGTCTCCCTAAGTTGTTTTGTCAACCTTTTATTCTGGCTTAATACAGTTAATATGTTGGTCTTAATTTCTAACATAGTGCCATCTTGCATTTGTGAAGTAATTTTCCTTCTGCATGTGTCATGTTATTGCAGGTGGCCAGAGACTTCCATTAAAATACAATTTTAATGAGGTTACAAGTGGTAAACCCAACAGTGACTGATGTGATATTGTGGTATAGCTCACTTCAGGAGAAATGTGAATGTATTTTAACGGCTTCAAAATTACATTGAAATGTTTACTGTTAAATTTTCACTTGTAAAGCTATGTCGAGCTAGAGGCAGACCATATCGAGGGATATTTTGAGACTAGGTTATATAGCTTTTCCTGCTAAAAATTGGATTTGAAACAAAATTCAGGATGTCTGTCTTCAGTTAAAGCATCCATTTGAACACAATCACTATGGTTTCGTGTAAATCCTTGATACTGAGGTGTGGATGTGTTCTGTTTCAAGGGTCACTTTTGGGTAGAAATAGTAACTTTGTTTTGTAAATAAATCTACATTGCTTTCTCATTGTCTCTGGTTCTTTAGGCTCCGATCCCAAAGAGTGCTCTCGTTCCTGTGATACCGATTACCAAATCAACGGGATCACGGTTCCGAAACAGCGTAGAAGGATTGAATCAGGAGATTGAGATAATTATTAAAGAGACAGGAGACAAAGAGGAACAACTTGTTGTATGTATCTGCCACCATGATTGCTCTGTATAATTATTTTGGTTTTGCTTTGAGATTAAGTCATAAACTTCATTTTGCACCGTTTTTGAATTAAATTTGTCTGGCATTAGTTTTATTTATATTTGCATTTATTGTTTTCTTTAATAAGATTAGTTGAAAAGTCTCTTACAAAGCAAAAGGAAGGAAAGAGTTAAAGCTTCAATCTGAACCTTTTCCTCTAAATAAGAAATCTCAATAAAATGGGAAAAAGCAAAAGGTCTGTTTTGAGAGTTTTTGTAGTAACTCTTTTTTGCCCATGCTGAACTGTCCCCATCCTAGGTGAACCATAATTTGTCCATTTTTAATGTTCATTTTATTTTAATGGTTTTTAGAGGTGAATTTAGTAACAAGGTATCAGAAATACAAACTGTGAAGATGATTAAGGAACCAGAATGTCTTTGATATGAAGAGAAGCTGATAGAGATGGGAGTGTTCAGCCTTGAGCAGAGACATCTCTGGGGGACCTTATCAATGTGTGTAAATATCTCATGTGCATTAATGGAGGGAGCTGGTCTCTTCTCAGTAGTGCCCAGTGATGGGGCAAGGGGCAGTGGGCATAAATTTTAAAATGTTCATTTTTTGGGGTTTTTTTTTATGTGTGAGGGTGTGCAAAACCTAGAGCAAGTTGTCCAGAGAAGTTGTGAAATCATTGTCTGTGGAGATGAGAAAAGAGAAACTTGACTGGACAGAGTCCTGGACACACTGTTCTACCTGACTCTGCTTGAGCAGAGATGTTAAACTTGATAATCTCAAGAGGTTCCTTCCAGCCTCAGCAATTCTGTGATGATGTGAAATCTTAAAAACTGTTGTCCTTAGTTTCTGAAACTGACATTTTATTTTCTTTTGGAGTTGCGTGTAATGAATAAAATTTTCTACCTCAAATGGTTTTATGAAACCCCGAAAGACCCTCACCATTACTGGATTTAAAGAAATTGCTACCCAGACAAGAGCAGCTGTCTGATACCTTTAATTTTTAACAGCCTCAAGACATTCCAGACGGGCACCGTGCCCCGCCTCCGTTGGTGCAGCGCAGCAGCAGCACTCGCAGCATTGATACCCAAACACCCGGCGGAGCAGACAAGGGCAGCAACAACAGCAGCCGCTCCCAGTCAGTATCTCCAACCTCATTTCTTACCATCTGCAATGAAGGCAGCGAAGAAAGCCCATGTTCTGCAGATGATCTGCTGGGTGATTCCAGAGATAAAGGTACTGTGTCACGTTAAAAGTTCCACAATGCTGAATTTACATGATGTTCGTAACCACATAGGTAAAAGAGAGGGTTTGTTCCCTGCATCCGTGGAGAAACAGTAGAATGTGGGGCTTTTGGTACGTGATCTGTTTTTTTCCAAATTGCTCCAAGTGCTGTGTGCACACATATTAATTAAAGCTGGATAGATGTGACTGAGAAATGTGCTTCCCAAAAAAGTTTTTTTTTTTTAAATAATAGATTCTTCAAGTATTTTAAGCAGGTTGAGGAAGCAAGAATCTACATTGTCAGGTGAAATAGCACAGTAATCCTGTTGCTTGTGTTGGGTATTTTTTATGATCTTGGACAAAATGGGCAATCTTACAGCATTTCATATACACACCCATAAAACTTTAAGTATTTAGGGTTGACTTAATTATTCTTTTTTTTTTTTTTGAAATATTTTGAGACATCCTAGGAGAATTTTATAATTCAACATAAACCTGTTCTGTTTTTTTAAGGAATGTGGCTTCTGCCTATTTTCTTTGGGTAGATAGTGACAGCACAGAACCATAGATTTAGGTTTGCAGTTACAAATTGAAAATGTCCAGGAATGGTGAGAGATTGCAGAGGAGCCTGAAAATGTTATAAAGAAGAAAGAGAAAGAAATAAAGGAATTGAGATAAGAAAGCTTATTTGCAAATGAAGGCTGGAAAGCAAATGAAAATGTTTTTTAATTTTATAACATTGGTGATGAAGTGGATTTAAATTTGGGTAGCATTTAAAGGTAGCTCTTGTGGTTTTTTATAGTGTGACACATTTAAGTAATGAGAAACTCTGTTTCTGCAGAAAATGGGAATAATTCCCCCTTGCCAAAATACGCTACCTCGCCAAAACCCAACAACAGCTACATGTTCAAGCGTGAACCTCCTGAGGGCTGTGAAAAGGTGAAAGTCTTTGAGGAAAACTTGTAAGTTGATCTTTGTTACATAAGAAATAACATCTAACAATGAGATTAATTATTGCTTTATTGATTTTGTGTCAGATAGAAGTTATTAGTCCAGTTGCTAAAGCTGTGCTAACAGTCTGATCTCTGTTTTTTGGTGTGACTATATACTGGCATATATGTATGTATTTTGGTGCTGGGATTTTGTGTTAAAATCTTGAGAGATGTTTTTTAAAAACCAGCATGATTTGAGAGGACTGTCTCTTACCTGGCAGATAGTGGGAGAGGGACTCAAATAATCAGATAGGGAGAGATCTATCAAATAACAGCATGTAGTGCAGGTGCATCAGCTAATGTATGTCACAGCTTAGAAGGCACATCCAGTAATCTAGACTCAGGACCATATTCTTTTCAGCCAAGTCAATGTAGTTATGATACTTCTAGTGACAGAGGAGTGAATTTGACCATAAGTATTTGATGCTTTGATTATTCTGAAAAAGCCAACTTTTGTCATTTGGGAATATTGTGGGAGGTTATGTTTTATTATTATTATCAGGAGTTTTTATACCCTTATGTCACTTGTATGCAAGAATCTTAACCTACAGTTAAAAATTCCATCTTGTCACACAAGGAGTATAGATTGGTTACAATTATATTATCTCAAGAATGCCATCTAGTATAAATGTTAGTTTAAAAAAATGAGCTTGGCTGACCTGTGCAAATGGATTTTGAGAGGTCTCTGCAGCCTCTCCTGTAGCAATGTGGGAAGGGTTACAGTGACTTAAGTTACCTGTCTCTATTTTAGCATGTGTACACTATGTTGCCAACAGATTAGATAGTATTCACTTGCTACAGGAGCATATTCTATTGCAGTTTGACTTGCATTTGCATTTCTTTTTGGAAGTCCTTGCTGTGTAACTGTAGGACTGTTCTGCTCTGGAGTGAAACAGGCTTCTACAGAAGTTTTTACCTAGCTATGGCAAGTCTCAGACACTGCAGTCTCATGAAAAAAAATCTTTTCACATCTGTTACTTGAATTCCATGTGTATGTGGAATACATGAGTGTAACTATTTAAAGCTCGACCTTTGTTCAACATAATTTCTATTTAAAAATCCTATACAGGATTTTCATTTGGGAAGAAAATTTGCAAGTGGGGTTGAGTTTTCTGGACATTTGGGAAAATCAGCTAGCATGGAAATGTACCCTATTTCATGACCAGAATTACTTTTCAGAATAGAGTATCCCTACAAGAGCATACTGGAAGATTGGCTTGCTTGGCTTAGTAAAACAAAGACAGAAGTGCACATGGCTGCCTTTTACAAGCACAAGGAAGGGAGGGGGAGGCTATAGGCTAAAGGACAATGCTGGCAACAACAAAAAGTGAATAAAAATTTCTGATGGCTATTTTCAAGCAGTAAGGAGAGACCTTAAAGCAGATTTCTATAGTTCTGTCTTAAAGTAGAATTTGGCTACTCTAAGTAGATTTACATTGCAGCGTTAGAAGTGAACACAGAAGGCATTCCTAAGATATCCACAATTTCCATTCCAGCTCTGTTTTTCTTAAAGCATGTCTTAGGCTGAGTTCTATGCTGAAATGGCAAAACTGCAAGTCAGGATCTAAATACCTGTTCCACACTTCCTTCCCAGGTTACAGGCACTTGATCATGAAAACTCCATTTTACTCTCTGCATTGAGTTTTCAGTACGATGGGTTCATCTTCTGCAGAGAGTCAGGGCACACTCATGGGAACATGCAAAGAAGGCAAAAGTATAGAAAAGGGGATCCCCCAATTATCATGAACCCCTTAGAGAAATGCAATATTAGGATCATTGGTATGCCAGCTTTCTTTCACAGGGCTTGCTGTATAAATAGTGTCTGTATGTGGGGCAGAACTGGTTGGGTGGTGAAAGTTTCTGGAGAACATGGTTGAAAATACTTTCTCATATATTGAATGTGCTAGTTCATGGGCAGGGTTTGTGATCAAGCATGAAGTTGGTTGGGTTTCTCAGGTTTGGAAACAGCCTGCCCTAAGAACATGCTGTTGCCTTGCAGCACATGTGAGCAAGCAGTTTAAACCATCTTGTCATTTGCTGTGTGCTGTGAGTGTCATTAAGGCATTGTTGAGTAGCTGAAATACTTCAAATTGAAACCTCGACTTGTTTCTGATGATGTGTTCAGCAATACATCCCTGCCATTGGCAGAATTTGATTGTTCCATAAAACTATTGTGTGTATTTTATTTCTAGGCCAAAGCCATTGCATGAAATTCCAGCCTTCTATTGCCCTGACAAGAACAAAGTGAATTTCATTCCGAAAAGTGGCTCTGCTTTCTGTCTTGTCAGCATCCTCAAGCCACTTCTTCCCACACAGGATCTCACACTTAAGGGCACTACGCACAGCCTGACTGTCTCTTCCAGCATGACGCCTGGTTTGTTACAGCCCATTTCTATGGCCTCCTTGACTACAAACACAGATCAAGACAGGATCTCTCGTGGAACAAGTACAGTAATACCACAGACCTCTCTGCTCCAGCAGTCAGGATGCATTGAGGAAGCTGAAGAATAATTTAGATTGTCTTGACTTTTTCTGGGCAACTACTGGGAAAAAAATGGAACCAGTTGACCGGCTTTTTCTGATCACACACACACACACATTGTTTTAACAATTTATGGCACTGCCATAATCAAACTGTTTGTATAATTGACAGTTTGGTAGCGCATTGAGAAGTTCAGGGGGATGCAGCAGCTGATATGCTGTTGCACTTTCTGCTTTTGAAGACTCTGGTTCTGTTTCTCTCCTGCTTTTTTTAAACACTGGTGAAAACAAAGACTGTCATAATCCTTTGCCATTTAAAGGACCAGTTGTTGTGATGGTGTGTGTCCTCTGACTTTTTTCCCCATTAAAACATGTCTCAAGACCAGCCAGCTGATCCCATTTACCATTGTAATCTCCAGAGGGAGGGGCAATCAGATGGTTTTGCAAGATGTCTTTTGTATGAAAATGTGTATTTTGTAACAAAATTTTGCCTTTTCTGGTTTGTAGCAGATGGTGTCTCCTGGTGATGATCTCCCTACCCTTTTTTTTTTGTTTTTTCCTTTGGTAGGGAAGGTTCTTTTATACTTGGCTGGCTTACAGCTGATGGGACCAAAGGATTGCTGAACTATTACGGCAGTCTCAAATTATGTGACCTTGCTGAACAGCCTCAGACCTAAACAAAGTAAGACAAGTTAATATGTTTGAAACTTTTAAAACAGAAGAGTATGCAAAAACAGTGTTAGTATATAGTGTACATTTTTTTGATATCGAAAATTTGTGCTTCTGGTAAGTCACATTCTTAAAACTCCTTCCTTCACAGAATTCCTACTAGTGTTGATTTATTGGCTGGAAAATTGCATTTTAAAGCACTTGCCCTGGTATTGTTCTATTTGTCCGTAGAATTTTTGTGCAGATGTGGGGAAAAAACATGTTATCCTCTTGCTCGGTATTCTTTCTTCCAGAAAATACTTGGCTCTTACAGGCTTGCTTAGCTCCGTATGAGTCAGCCTGAATCATTAATCATTCTTGGCACAAATTTGCTCTGACATGACTCATCACTGTATTATAGACCCTGGCCACTTAATACTGAAATACCTGTGCATGGTTTCCTCCCTTTGTCATAGTGGTGTTTGTGTGTCCGTTGAAGGTGATGGTTTGTCAGGCATGATATCTGTTATGCAGAAGTTTACAGCAGCAGATACGTTCTCCCTTTTTGACTAGCAGCTTAGGCTGGCATGTAAAACAGGATTTTTTTGATACTTGGTCTGTCCTGATAATGTGGCAGTTAATGGTTGCTTTGAAATTACAGTAAAAGGCAAAAATGGGGGGGGGAAGGCAACTGCAGACAGAAACTGTTCAGGAACTTCACTGAGGTTTCTCATGTGTTCCTGGAGTGAATTACTTGGGTTTGAGTTAATACAATTATAGATATGCAGAAAACTGCAATGACCTGAATACTGGTGTCATACCTGCTTACAAAACAAGTTGATCTTGTACCTCTTTAACAGAGTTAGATTCAGTAATTTCAAAGTAAGTGTCATTGTGGGCAGTCTCTGGGTCTGAATATTGGTCTGTTACACACAAGCAGTTCTCACTGGCTTGCATGTACACAACTTCCATCTACTTAGCTTTCATGGATCAGTTGTATTCTCAGGTCTCCTCATAATGGCAACTATTTAGAGATGATACTGCAAATATAACAGTCTTGTTCAGTGCTTAATATGCTGAATTTGCTTGCAAACATTTCTTTTGAGAGAAAAAAACCCTGCATATGTGTGCAGATAATAATCATAATTTTGATGCATATTTGCTGTTCCTTTAAATCCTGTATTAGTAACTATGATTGCAGTGTACTTTATTCATCAAGTAAGTGTAAATCATACTAGAATGTGCAAGTTCTCTCTTTATAGTATTTTTAAAACATTATGCAAAAAAATCAGTAAATGAAAATTGTACCAGGAAGTATTACACCTGTTAAATTAGCAAACAAGCATAATTTGGTTTACTATCTATCTTCCCATGAAAATGACAGGATTGTTTTGAAGTAAGTTTTGCTTTGCAGTGACATTGTCAGTCACCTGAAGTTGTTGAGGAACAGAGTTTTAGATTAAGCAGCTTTGTGCATCAAACTTGTGTAATTCTGCCAGTTGATAGTTCTTTCTAGGCATTGTGGATATTAATTAGTTTCTTCTGAAACACTACAGTGCAATTTGAAGCCTAAAATTTACTGCTTTAGATAGGTTTGTTTAAACCTGGTGTGACTGAATCCAGATCATATTCAGGTGAAGGAAGTGCTTTTAAGTCTGTTTTCTACTTCTGTAACAGTAGCATGTAAAGAACTTCTTCATTGTTGCCAAACTGCCTAGTGCTTTATTAGGAGATCTTGACCGAATGGTTAAGAACCGAAGGGCTAAAGTTAACAAATAGCCTTTATTACAGCCTTGACACTTAACTGACTTCACCAAAATGCATTCTGATGTTTGTTTTCATCACGGTGTGACTCTCCCAAATAGCAGCGGGCTTTCTTACCGTAGGACTTTCTTTTGCACCTGTTGTTGTAGTACTTCGAGTATCTCTCTGGTAGTTTACCTTGTATGTTATTGGACAATGTACTGTACAAATTAGTGAGCTGCTCTGATAAAAACCAAATGTAAATGTGTGAAGTTTTTGCTTTTTATAAAAAAACTGTATTCAGGACAACATTCAGTCTTTTTTATATGCAGGACAACTCTACTATTGCTGTGGCAGCTCAACTTTATTATGAATCCACACTTAAGACTCAGAATTAAGAAAATATGACAGCTCTTGTTCTGAGACCAGCTTTGATGTGTGCAGACCAAAATTAGCCTTAAATTTTTTATGTGCTGTCTTGTGCCATAGCATAGCTGTTAGCTGAACTATTTAAATCGATTTGCAAATAGCTTTGAGGGTGCATGAAGCTTTTTAAAAATTCTTTTGCATATAGAGTGCGATGTTCATTTTTTTGGGGAGCTGACCTGTGCATTACACAAGCACAGTTTTACTGAAAGAGTTCAAATTCTTGTGGCTTACGTAAAATCCTAACTATGCATAGACCTAGTCAGTTCCTTGATTGCCTACTTTGTAGCTTAAGATAAAGTAAAGGTCTATTTTTATGCACAACTTGACACACTTGATATTCTTGTTTTCTTGGTATTTTACACTTCTAGCCACACTTGAAGGCTGGTGGTTGTGTTCAGTAACACTGACTGCTGATTTTGAGATATAATAAATGATGTTACTCCAGTTGTAAATTCTACTTAAATCACAAGGAAGGAGTTCCTTGTAATGAAGTCCATGGTGACAGCTATGATTATTGGAATAGTTTCTCAAAAACTCAAGGCACAAGGGTAGAGGGCTCCTTTGGTAAAGTTTGACCTGCATCAGCTATTCTTTCCTTGCTTGGTGCCATAATCCTGTAGCATTTAAGTACTTGGAAAAGTAACAGATGTGCTTAAGTACGTATATCTTGGAAAGAAATTCTTGGTTTCAGGTACGTATCCCAAGTAGGGAAAAAAGGGAGTGAAAATTAAATATTGCTTACTGTGGAGGTAAATGATTGCTGTGTTTGACTTACGTAAAGCAATAGCAGCTCTTATAAAGTATGTTTAGTCTCAGGGCTATTTTTTGATTTGTTCTAAAACACAATTTCCTGGAATTCAGAGTCTGAGACTGTTGAAAAACACTGAAGCTGAGCTTTTTGGGAAGAAGGAAACAAAGTCATATCCATTAACCTTTCCTCTGCCTCAGGCCTAACTTCTTGTTGTTTATTGAGTTTAGGAGAATTCAGTGGTACCGCAGTAATTCCTTGCTGAAGTATTATCTGTTCTTTCTCCCTGCCATCTCTGAAATGCTGACTGATGTCTTCAGAGAAACTCAGTGCCAGTGTTGTCCATATTTCCTTGCTAAATGTTTCCTTGCTTTAGTACTTGACAGCTTCTCCATCAAGCTGAGAGAGCAAAGGAGGATGCATAGGAAGTCAGCAGAGACTTGCAGTTACAGAGATCATTGCTGCAGGGTGACTTCTTGGGTATCTTGATTTCCACTTGACTCATTGTGTGCATGCGTACATACAGTCTGCATAGGTCTGCTGCTTTTATCTCTATGGTTGGAAGCAGGGCTGGTATTTTTGAGAACCGTTTATTATTTTTTTTCCTATGTACAGACTTGCAGAGCTGTTCTCTTCCAGAACTGATGCACACTTACATGTATCTCCAAAACAAAGCTTGTGTGTTGTTCTTACTTGTCCTCGTGCGATTAATATAACCTGCAAAAAGGAAATAAAAGCACCCAAACACTGGAGAATATCAGGACTGTGTTTTCTCCATATAATTTCATGGTGCCCTTCACCAGATGATTTAGACCTGAGCCAGGTTGATATACATTAAACCAAAAATGTTTGCTCTTAGGAAAGGCAATAGAAGGTATGCCCTTCATAACCTAGGGAGGTGAAAAGCACTAGGGAGCAATTGGTTTTACTGTGATCAAAGAGTTCTTACAGAATTGTTTTCTTGAATATGGGTATACAGGAAAACAAAGTGACCAATCACTGCAAGATGTACCTGTGTATTTTCTTGATGTGAGTTTGTGAGCATTCAGCAACTCTGAAAATCAGTTCCGAACTTAGCGGTCTGTTTATACAGAGAATGACTTAGATGCATTGTTTGGAAACTGTTACTACTTTGCATGTCAAGTGGGGAGAGAATTTTAACTATTCCCAAGTGTTCTGTGAAATTCCAGTCCTGTACCCCAACTGAACCAGTCTCTTTCTGAATGCTCCAAATGTAAATGGAGTCCTGTTACTGCTTGCTTGGTTTCATTGCGTGTCATCAGTAAATACTTAAGGTATGGTCTTTGTTTAATGGTCCTTCATTGGAATTTGTATTTGACTACAGAGACTTCTATAGTGTTGACAGGTCTATCTGAATAGCAGAAGAGGACTTGGCCTGATAACACAGCAAGTTAACATTTCTTACGCAAACTTCTTTTGAAACGGCTGTCTTTGGAAAATCTACTAAGCTAAAAAAAAGAAAACAAACCCCTTCTGAACACATCATCCATCCTAATTGTCAATGTACTGAGAGTTAAGAACATAGCTTGGCTTCATTCCGAATTATTTCGTTTATTGAAATGTGCAATTTTTGAGGGTAGCAGTCAAGGGATGTTCAAAACCGCCATTAGATTTGCCTTTGTATGAAATTGGCTGATATGTTTTCCTCTGTTACACTGTGATAACTTGTGGAGATGTTCTTGCTTATGTTGTACTGATAGGTTACTTGTTGCATGTAAAGCAATTTTTGTAAAAACATGGGGAATTCCAGGGATGTTCTGCAAAAAAGGGCCTATTCTGAGGTGATGTACACTGTTGTAAAACTGGAGCAGCTCAACTAATTTCAATGGAATTCTTGATTTACACTAGTCTTTTTGCTATGTGTAGTTATGCCAGTACAATTTTGCACAATGTTATTTGAATATTGCGTTCTGACTTGTGAACTGTTTCTATGGAAAACAGTGAAAATTTTACAAACTGCAATAGCGGAATGTTTTTTGGCCTTTTTTTTGTTTTTGCCTAAAATAAAAAGTTGTCACTTCGAGCTATGGGCTAATCTTGGATTTATTTTTAGTAGCAAGGGTTTTTTGTGTTCTCACAGTCTGAAGATTTGCCTGAGCATTTACCCTGAGGGTAGTGGGCATTTACTACAAATAAAATAAGCACTTTTTAAACCCTTTTGGCAAAAATTCATCAGGATGGAAATCTTTGTTTAATTCATGCCCTCATTCCTCCAGTACATCTGGGAGAACAGTCCTGAAAATTCTGCTGTTCCATGTCTCCATCTACAGTAGTTTGGTCAGTTCCTGAGGACACTACAATTCTGCTATTAGGGGAAGGTGCCTAAAGTCCTGGGTTTTGGAAACAGAAGGATTCAGCATGTGTTCTCCTAGGAGTGAAGGTATGAGAACAGGATTGAGGAAAAGCCCTGGATTCCTGCTGGTAGGTTCATTCTGCTGTTCAGTAGAATGCAGCTGCTGAAGCCTACCTGGGGAGGCACTTAGGCTGAAATAGTCTCATGTTCAACATGTGTCTGTTTACTCAAAACAAGCATCTTTCTTCATGAGCAGAATTTGGAGCTGAAACTTCTTTGAACTAGAAGTGATGAACTAGATAAATTACTGGGTTTGGGCATTTTTTGCTAGCTCACATATTAAGTTTTGGTCTTAATTTGTCCAAAAAGGCTTGGAGCAATTCCCCTTCTGGAAAATCATTGTCAGCTATGTTTCCAGAATGGAGAGGTAGGTTTCTTGGAATCTTGAAGAACTGAAGGATTACTGGTGTGTACCCCTCAAGGCAGGGCTAGCTTCTGCTTTTCCAGTGGTGGAAAAGCTTGGGCCAATAAATGTGACATCAGCATCAAGTTCTCAATATTGTGCATTTCGCAGCCAGAGTCCATGGGTCAATTTGCACCTAACTAGGAAACCACTTGGCTGAAATGTAAAAGAGAAATTCACGGCCCATGAAGTCTGGAGTATTTGATGCTTTCTCACATTTTCGTATTTTTTGCCTGTTCAGCTGTCTGTGGATGTTTGCCTGTCTCCAGATGAACAGGATCTGATTCTTTATTAAATAAGCTGTGACCTCGTTCTCCATGAAACTATTTCTTCACCACTGATTAGAAATCAGGTATTTATGGTTTTGTGCATGTAAGGATGATTTTACTGTGAATATGTCTGGTGTTCAAAACGTCTTCACACCTTGCATTACAAATAGGTAAACTGCAAGAGACATTAAGAGGCTGATGAAGATCATCTATGAATACAAAGAAAATGGAAAGAGCAACTCTGGTAAACAATGACAGTTTTCCTATTCTTGATTCACTGTTTTCATTATGAGCGGTTATGTTCCTCAGTTAAATAGCTGGTCATTTTTTTCTTCAGATTATATATAAAGGGTAACCAGACTGGGAGGATTTCTCAGGTATCTCAGTTTTTTTCTTGGAGTTAGGTCTGACTGCATAGCAAATTACTGTAGAAGTGGTAAGCAAAAGCTTGTGTTTTATCATATTCCCTTGTTCTTTTGCCTGCTCCTGGCTCTCCACTCAGTGTTTGGAAATTGTATAAGATAGTCATCCCACCCAGACTTCAAAACTATTGAAGTGCTACTGTCTAACGCTATTTCATCTATATACAGCATTTATAGAAGCACTGTTCTCTGCCAGACATGTACTGGTTAAGTGCTGTGTACTGCAGACATAACTTAGAATAGGATGGAGGAGATAATTTAGGTGAAGTTCTCCCACATTTGAAAGAGGCTGGATTCATCACCACTGCATATACCCTTTTTTCAAGTCTTACTCCTGCCAAACAAGCCTGATCTGCCTCCTCCTGCACTGTCTGTTTACAGAACCCTTTTTCACATAACCTGGGCCATGGCCCTGTAACTGATGTATTGACGTAGGAGCATGTCTGTGGTCAATAGCAATTTCACATTGTGGTGACTTTGCTTGTAGTAAAGAAAAAATTCAGTAGTAGATTAAAACCTCATTACCGCAAGCGAAGTAGAACGCTGTTCATTAATTCCTACAGTTACGAGCATGGGTGTGTATCTGCTGTGATTGAGCTCTTGATTAAGAAACTGTTTGCACAGTTTGTTGTGGATGCCTTTTCCAGCTACGGATGTGTAGCTGACCACTGCAAACACTGTTGATGGAAATGGCTGTTAGGGAGGTTTCTCTGTTTCCTGCCAGTGGGTGTCCACTGCAAGTAGCTGAACAGTGAGCACTGCCAGAATTAATCTGGCTGCATGTGTCAGGCAGGCAGCAGGTAGGAATGTGTTCTCTTTGCCCTTCATCTTTCCAAATCTCTGAAGTTAATTACAAGTTAGGACAGAACTTGACCTGCAACATCTTGTACTGGACAAATTAACAAAGAAGGTACATCCTGGCCTAGCCCAAATCTTTTGTGTGGCTTTTGCAAGATTTTAATCATGTCTGAAAAATATTTTTCTATATACAGGATTCATGGAAGCACTGCTCAGCTGCAAGACATAGTCAGGTGCTGTGTAGAATAGATGAAGGGCTACAGCAGAATTTGGCTTACAATTTGCTGTTTTGCAAAATTACCTGTACTTATTGTAGTGAATACAGTTAGCATCAGCTGGGACACCACAAACTAGGCTGAGCAGTCAGATAATTATGAGTTACTTCTCTCTTGAGATGAAATTTTTGTTTCTATTTCCTGTTTAAATAGAGCAGTTCGGTCTATGGTTGTTCTGGGGTTTTTTTTTAGATATTCTCAACCTTTTGTGAATTGTAGATATTGAATTCCTCATTAAGAGGTTGTTTTATAGCATGTTCCTGCAGTTTCAATGGAACAATTCCCTTTCCTCACACAGAAAATGATCTTTCTGTCATGACTTTTGATTCATGTTGTAAGCAATGTCTTCAGCCCATAAAGTTATCTTCAGGTTTCTGGGAGATGTTCGCTAAGGTCCAACAAATTTCTTCAAATAAAACTGCAGGGAGCTGTCCTTGCTCCAAGAGTAGGATGGATGGCAGCATTCTCCTGCAGGTGTGTGACAGCTGCCATCCCAAATCACCCGTATGCATCCACACAGTAAGCCCAACCCATGGACAGCACCGGGTCCCCGAGTTCAGGAGTCACAATACAGGTTGATTCTGATCTTAAGCTGTGATCTCTGGGCAGCATCAAATGCAGCTACTCAAAAAGCACGTTTCACAAATGTGTGTTCAGTTGCATTGCTGGTTTAAAGCTGTATTGCCTATATATCTGTTCTTTTCTTTCATACAACTTTCAGTAGTTCCAAAAATCTCTTTTTAGAGCCACAACCCCAGTCAAAATAGCTGTTAAAACCCACTGCTACACAGTCAGAAATGACAGGATCAGAAATGCAAGAGCAGCTAGAGTCTGCATAAACTAAAAAAAGTGTTCACACTGTGTCCTGCAGTGTAATTCTCCATGGCCTTGGGCTTACTGAAACCCTCAAAGGGTTGATGCTGGTTTTGGTGCTGCAAGAAGTTAATTGCAAGTTAAGGCAGAGGCATCTCATGGGCAAATTCCTAAAAAGGCTACATCCTGGACTAACCTGGATGGTTGTTTTGTGTGTTTCTTTGGCAATATCAAGATTTCAACCATGCCTCTTTTTTGGCATACTGTGTTTGTATTCTAACTGCAGTGGAAAACACAGAACCTGTGCTCAGTCTCACCTGTGTTGCCAGAGAAGGTCCTGGGAAACTGCAGATAGTCAGCAGAACAATTCTAAAGCTTTCAAAGTGCCCTGAGAAGTTGTGGATGCCCCATCCCTGGAAGTCAGTTTGGACAGGGCTTTGAGCAACCTGGTCTAGTGAAAGGTGTGCCTGCCCACTGCAGGGGGGTTGGAACAAGATGATATTTAAGGTCCCTTCCAACCAAAGCTATTATATGATTCTATGAAAATACAAAATTCATGGCTTCCTCAGGGTTGGGATATGATACCATCATCACATCCACTTTTATGTCCCAAATACAGTTTTGCTGTCTCAGGTGTGAGTCGTAAGCATGTGATTTCCTTGAAGATAGAACAATTAAAAAGAATCCTTTGTATGCCCTGGAGTATTTTCCTGGAACTAGTATTTGCCTGGTAACCCCAGGGACTTTATTTTTAGAAAGCCATGGGATAAAAAATAATTAGCTAGATCTAGTTCCCCTCCCCTGTTTTATCCTCTGTGATGCATCACAAATCAAATCTTATCTGCATTGAACCATACCAACTTAATAGGCTTTCAAACAGCTCCAAAATGTCCCAAACATCCAAGGTGTTAGATTGATTTTTCTCTTAAAACTCATAGTAGGATCCTTTAATGCTGTTCTTCTTGGAACTTGAATGTCCACCATCATGCCACATGATGGTGTGTGTCTGTAGCAGGATGTTAAACAGTTTTTATAATAGTAAAATGAAATTAGTCTGTTTTAAAGACCACTGTAATAAAATACTGTCAATATTTGCCCCTAGGATAATGATCTAAACATTAAGCAATTTATCTGCTGAATGTCTAGTGGCATCTGGGTTTGAAAGGAGATCCAGATCTGCAAAAATACTGAACTATGTTGATACAGTTTTGATACTATTCTAAACAGCTAGGAAAAAAGATAATGTTTGTCGTTAAATACAATAAGACCTTTTTAAATTATAAAATATTTAACTTGATCTTGGGATGTATCTGTAGACAAACAAAAAGTAACTGAAGTATGTTCTTGTCTCAACAAACTAGAAGTGCTGGCCTAACTTGATTGGTACATGCAATGAAGTGGTAGATTGAGCTGCTTCGCATGTTGAATGCAACTCAAAGAATGTTTCAGATCACCTAGAACTGGGGTCTTAATAAAGTACAAACTTGGTGTTCCTTAAGAAAAAAAATCTCATAATCCAATAGAATGCACTCTGCTTGACCATTTTCTCCATCCTTCAGCATGACTTCCATTACGTGAGGCTGGGCACAGCCAGTGTCAAACACTGTGTGATAAGAGTGTTTATGTTACTTTTTCCCCTTCTCTTACTGGCACATTTTCTGGCAATAGTGGGACTTAAAGCATGCAAAGAACAAATTCTCTCCCTGAGCCAAGAGTGTAGTACTGCTGTCTAACATTGTAGTGCAGTGCTTTCACTGGGAAGTGCAAAAAATGTGGTTGACCTCTGAAAGAGAGAAAAATGAATTTGTGGGAGTCTAAAAGATCAGTAGGACTACAGGTCGTATGTTGATTCATTTTTCCATTGCAAATTCAGATGTTATCACTTTCACTAATAACTTTTTGGGAAGTAGTGAATTGGATGTCAACTACAAGCTTAAGATGCTGTGAAATATGAGCTATTAGATTCAGTACAAGGCACAGGCTACCCTGTGAAGACTCAGTTATTATAAATTAGTACTTATTCCAGTTGTTGGAATTTTGTCTTTCCTCTGAGCAGCTTAAGGAAATAATGCCCCAGCAGATATTATTAACTGCATCAGCTATTGTCCCTTTCTGATTTTATTGTAGTGCTGAACACTACATATTTTACATTTTAAAACATGCTTTACAAGACCTATGATTATTGTAAGAATTAGAGACAATTGTTCTTACTTTTTTTTGGCTGAAATATTGATACAGATTTGAGGAACGCTAGAACTGTATTTATTGCATACAGACAATTGCACCTAAATTTAATGAAATTTTTTTTAGGGGATTTACTGGAAAGTCTACAAGAATTCAGTTTAATCTACTCAGTCCAAGCCTATTTCTGATTCTTATTATCTTTGTCTAGCAAGAGCAACTCAGATGAGTATTTTAAAATGTATGTTTGAAGAGTACGCATTCAAATTATAAAATTCTGAAGCCAGTACTTAAGAATGTATTTTCACTTTGCTGGCTGATCTCTTCAATGCTGAAAGAACCAGGACTTAGTAAGGGATCCAGATTCCCAGAATATTATCCTGATATATTGAGAATTGACTAATTGTATTCTTTCAATTTTCTAGTTGCCAAAATACAACAGAATTTTACTTCTTTCAGTTTTCTAGTTCTCTTTTCTCCTGCAAAACTTAGCATTGTGTAAAGTAGGACAGTGGGATGTAATGTCTTTATGAGTAAACTTGTTCAGATAACTGTATCATAACCTACTTTCAAGATGAAAAATTAATTTCTATAAGTAGTGAAGTTTTCATTTGGTTGCTGCTAGATTTCGATTGGCATTTCTTAAATGAGTGCGTGTTCTCATTTGAAAGTCCAGGGTCTGCAGAATTTTTTCACACTTAGGAGTAACTGATTCTGCAAGTGGCATAGAACAAACTTGTTGGCCACTATACAGAGGGCAGAGCAAAGCTTTTCCTCTCTGTAGCTGTATTGGGACTTTTAAGGCTGTAGCTGGTTTGATTCATCGTAACATTGTGTGTGGCTAATGTGTTAATTAGCCAGCTGTTCCTCTCTTTTGCAGGAGATTATCATGCACGTGCCTCTGGGAAGCATTTGAGAATGTGTGCTACCATCTTAGGCTGGGTAACTCCTGGTCTTGCAGGCTGAAACACTCCCTCCTCCTTTTTTTCTTGCAGCACGTTGTGTGGAAAATATTAATGATGTTACCGTGTTTCAGTACAGAACAGCTGGGTTTTTCAAACCATCTCAGAGGAGTGGAATGATGGTTTATGTATCATAGAATATCCAGAGTTGGAAGGGACCACAAGGATCACGGAGTCCGATTCCTGGCCTTGCACAGCACCATCCCCAAGAGTCACTCCATGTGCATGAGAGCATTGTCCAAACGCTTCTTGAGCTCTGTCAGGCTTGGTGCTGTGACCACTTCCCTGGGGAGCCTTTTCTGAACACCCTCTGGGTAAAGAACCTTTCCCTGATACCCAACCTAAACCTCCCCTGACACAACTTCAGGCCATTGCCTCGGGTCCTGTCACTGGTCACTACAGAGAAGAGATCAGTGCTGCCCCTCCTCTTCTCCTCACAGGGAAGTTGTAACTGCAATGGGGTCTCCCCTCAGTGTCCTCTTCTCCAGCTGAACAGACCAAGTGACCTCGAAACAGTGATCCTTCTGCAGGTACTTCTAAGTGCTGTCTAGATCAGCCCTAGGGTATATATTTAGGCTGATCTCATGGAAAAACTGTTCCACCTACCCTCTCTTCTAAAGAATAATAGTAAGAAATGTCAAAAAGTCATTTTGAGTACAGGTGTTAGCAGGCAATTTTTCTTGTGGTTTTTTTTTTTTTTAACCATTTTCTGGGCTTAAATCTGAGAATCATCAGGCTTGATTATCTGCACATTGTTTCTTCATTGAACTTCTGTATTCTGAACTTCTGGAATAACTTCTGAAATAAAAGTAGGCCCGAGATTTTCAGCTCTTTTTCAGTTTTTTCAATACTGCCAGAAGGGCTGAAAATTAAAGCCAGGAGGCCAGAAGAAATTCTCAAATGTGTATGCATGGGTGGGTCAGCTCCATCGTAATTTGTTAAATAATTATATAAAAGTTAGATGACAAAGTATTTGGAATAGTATTGTTTAAAGGTTACATCATTCTTGCAAAAATTGGGTGTTGTATTTCAGAAAGTTCCTTTAAAAATGATAAAGAGACATTTGACTTTGGATCTCCATTGTTTGTAATATCCTCTTTCAGCATGAAAATATTTTCCGTTCCCATCAGTTTTGTCGGTTTTTTTATTTGGCAAACATGAATATTTTTCCTGAACTGTGAGTAGAATGCAAAATTGTTATTTTTGTTGGCTTGCAGGCATTGTAGCTTCCCCTCCAATAAGACTGGCAGATTTATTTTTAGACCTCTTGTACCAATACATCTTATACAGTTATTTAGTGAAAGTAGATTAGACAAGCCTAAAGAATAGGTTTAGCTTAGGCCTTGCTTGCAAGATTTGAGGGTGAGCTGTATGTGACAGAGAATAGGTTCTTTCTGTCTGTGAATATGCAGTAAGTTTTACTCCATGGTTACACAGCTATCTGCTTAGTGCTCTTGGCTGTCTCCATCTCCCTCTAATCCAGCTCCAAAGGGACTACTCCTGACATTCCAAACTGCTGAGCAGCTTTCCGACAGCTGCTATTGAAATCTGAATAAAAACAAAACTGTTTTCTTTGCCTTCCTCCCAAATGGGGATCAGGTGAAAACAGAGCCAATTTCTTGTGTGTGCCAACTCTACCCCAGTGCTGCATCACCAGTGCTGGGGTGGTCACCCCTGCTGTGCTTCAAACACTGAGAGCTGGAGTTGCACTTTAGAGAGGATGAATAAGTTGTGGGCTTGCAGTTTTAAGGGCTGGAGATGTGAGCCCTGTGCACAGAGGGAACTGCTTGGCGCTGTGGGTAAGGTGGTCCAAGATAAACAGCAATCATTCATGACCCCATCACCATGGTCCTGGACCTTTAAACTCTAGCATTCAATCTGCAGGAAAACTATCTTAGGCGTTTCAAGTGTTCAATAATCTAAGTGTTAACTTTCCTGTTCCTGGTAATTCAGTTATCCAGGTAAAAGATTAGACACACTGTAAAATGTGTGTTTAGAATGTTAAAAAGAAATTAAATGAAAGACTGCAAGTTGAAGATTGGAATTAGTCTTTTTTTAGTTGAGGGGTTTTTTTTCAAGAATTCTGGGAAGCAGCTATTTCCTTTCTAATGAAATGTGTACAGAATGTTTATGATTCTTCTAGAGTGCAGTTTATTTTTTGTGCTTGTTGCTTACTGATATTTCTGGAAATGTCATCTTTCTTCTCTCCACATTCTTCACTGGGGTTGCTTAAGGGAGCCTTCTGTAATGGCTAGGGAAAAATCTTTCATGAGAAAGAAAGAACACATTGACCTATTGTTCCATCTCTCCAATTTATTGATTCTTCCAGTGCACGATGTGTAATGATGATGTTCTCTCAAGTTTCTGCTTGTAAAGATAGTTTCAATAATGTGTTTAGAAACTCTTACGGAAATTGTGGTTATACTTCGTAACACTGGGACTGTTTGTGTTTCCTCAGGAAGATGATGGTATGCCAGAATTTTGGTCACACTTAAGAAGATTCCATTTTCTAAGTTACAATGCTGTATAGCCATGTACTAATCATCGGATTTCTTAATTCCATAAAATACTTTTATAGAAGGAATTTTAATAAACAATATGGCCAGAGAGATTTAAAAGAGGAAAAAGTGAGGGAGAAGGAGAATAAATGTTCTGCATTTCTGTATACATTGGCAAGTGACCATGGGAATGGCCTTGAGTGTGCCGAATTCATCATTCTCCTTTTCTGAAACTTTGCATCTGTAAGAAAGCCACTCTCTTAATATAAAAGAAATTTGCCTCCTTGCAACAGAATGATACGGATGGGAGTCCACAGGCTATTTCACAGAATCTCAAAAAGGTTACTAAGGGAGGCAAAGAATTCACTGAACTAGTTTAAAGCTGGCTGCTGTTTGCATTTTGTTTAACTGTCTGGTTCTACAGTATATGTGGATCTCAAACAATTGGCTTCCTATTTGACTAACTTTAAAAAAAAGTATATGACATCTCAAGCTTGAAAAATATAATCCAGTCTTATAGCCATTTCTTCATAAAGCTTCACATATTCTAAAATTGGAAAACTCACTACTGAGCATGCAGTTGTCATGTCCAGGTACTTGTACATGTAGTTTTTGAATAGAAGGATAATTGGAATATTCAAGGATGAATGAGCACAGAAATCTATTTGCTTGGAGGAAGACAAAGAATTAGAGTTTAGCCTTTCCTTGTGTTGCTTCCCAGAAGGCTCTGCAGAATTCTTCTTATTTTATTTTTTAAGTTGAAAATAAATTTTTAAATACTAAAGTCACATTTGTTCTCTTTGATTGAAAAACATGAGTAAATTGTGCAAGACTGCAGTTCAGGACAGGTCATTCCTGCAGGCAGACAAAGGCATCAGGTCCATACCTGCCTTGGGAAGATGCACGCTCTGTCATGGGGAATTGGAAAAAGGCAGGTGAGCAGGAGGGGTCTGGATACAGCAGATACCTGATAGACTGACAGGGAATGTGACAACAGGTACAGTGACTGCCTTAAAGCAGGTTCACCTTCTGGCCTGCACCCCTTCAGCTTCTCAAACTGGGATTTGGTAACCCTTCCTTCCATCTGCATCTACACCTGTGAAAGTTGGAACATGCAAAGGCAAAAAGAGATCAGTCTTTGACTCTTGCTATACAGTATACTACCTGCAACAGTTTCTGATTAGAGAATCAGTGAATTTAAAACAACTTAGAATATGTCCCAGTCCTACAGATTTCTATTGTTATGAGGTTTTTTTGTGCTTGTATAATGTGATCACATCTATTCCACAGACACTGACCGTCTATTGGAGAAAAATGTAGAGATACTGAATAGTAATTATAACCTCTTCACTTCCTAAAAGTGAAAACTGAGGAGTGAAGGTAATCTTTTACAGTCACCTGGCAGTAGATATGCAGTTTTGGCTTGGATCCATTTTATTTTGCAGAGTCTTAACTGTGCACTTTGCATATAATTACAATGTCATCCTGGAGGAGAGTGTTTTAGGCAGAAAAGAGGAAGAAGTTCTCCTTCACCCTTTTGTTTGCTCAGAAAAAGCACTTAAAAAAGTAACTGCTGGAGAGACAGAAAATGGAGGAGAGGCTTTTGGAAGGCAAGTGTCTACAGGAGTAAGAAAGTTGTTGCAAGGTTTCTCTTATGGTGACTTGTTCATGGTGATAAGCACATTCTTCAGTTTTAATAACAAATATAGAGAACAACAGGGGTTTGTTCTCTAGCTGTGGAGGGGATTTGTTTCGTTCTACTTTGTTTGCTGAGCTCACTCTTGAGATATAATAAACACCTTAGTATGTATTTTAGCTACTGGTGACATGTCTTTGCATCCACTTAAATCATGGTGCACTTGTTGGCAACCAGTACTTCCTGCAGCGTAGGCAGTACTTGTATGGATGAGTGAGTGTTTACTTTTTGGAATTCTCCATTTTGCTTGCTCTTGTCAGGAATACACCTTGTGGGATTCATCTTTCATCCACAGCCTTGCTTCTCTCTATTCTGTGCCAGAGGGCATCAAATATTGTAGTTTTATGGCAGAATGTTGGTAGTTCCTGCCAAAGGTGAAACAAAGGCCAACATGAATGTAAAAGAAGTAAAAAGAGTAAAACTGTGCAAGAGCCCAAGTGAGCAGAATGTTTTGGGGAAATGTGGGAGAAGTAGACTGACTGTAACTACAAAATAGTAAAAATTAAGACTTTAGTCTTCATGTTTTTCAGCTTACACACACGGGCTGCCCCTCACTGCCTTTTTACCACACAGCAAGAACAATAATAAATGCTAAGCTAGAAGGTGGTACATAAAGTTGATTATCTGCCATTCTGTGCCCCAAAGTGTGAAAGTACCAGAGATGCATGTTCCATAAATGCAGCTCTGAATTTACAGAAATAAGAGGAACCTGTTTGCCTGCTTGTGGACAGCAGTGCATCAGAACCCTGCAAATACCACTTAGGCAATGCCAATTTTTAAAACTGGAATTCCCAGCATTCTGAATATAAATAGAACTAAAATGTCATATAGTAATAATGACTCCTCTGCTCTTGCCAACTCACAGTAGACAAGTGGGGGAAGGATCTGATAGCAAGGTGTGTGTCTGTCTACCCAGCAGCCACATTGAATTTCCCTTCAGTCTGTTGCTGAAAATGTCCAAGAACTGCTGGAGTGGGTAACAGCAGCTGCTGCTTATTGAGCAGTGAGATCCCTCCCACAGAACTGCACAGGGCTTTGCCAAGTGTCAGCCCGTGGGGCTGGAGTTTGGGATTTGGTGCATCTCTGGGTGGGTTTATATTGGCAGTTGTTTTGAGGTGCTTGTGTAGCTGAATCTGAGCAGGAGAAGGATGTGTGGGAAAGAGCCAGAGCAGGCACACAGCGTGAGCTGGGGAAGAGAGGTGCAGGGCTCCCGTCTAGCACCAGATCTTCAACACCTGCCAGCTTGTACTTGACAGACAGCAGAGTTTAGCAAAGTGGTTTTCTCTTTGAATATGAAATGGCTTCTGCTTTTGACACGTGTCCCTCTAAATACCTCTGCACCCTGTACTTGCAATCATACCTTCAATTGAATTAACTGCAGTGCATTCAACTGAATGAATGGGGACGGCTAAAAAAAATAAAATTGAAAACCTTGCCCTTGACATCTGTCCTTTTCCCAGCTTCAATTGCATTGTGATCTGCCTGAGACATTGATAAGAGCCCTAGCTTATTTTCTTCCTCAGATATGGCTATAAAAAAAAGTAATTGAAAAATAAAATATGTGGCAATTCCAATTTACTGTTTTTATCATGAGAACTCGGAGGGTGGTGGGACCAGCACATTGTTCAAACTGCTAAGGTGCATGTGATGACCTTCAGATTTTGACATTTGCAGTTAGATGTGGGGTACCTGAGGTTGGGGGAAGAGTGAATTAAAAAAATAAGTCACTACTGTACATATCAGACTTCATATGGAACAATGGTGAAGTGGTAGGCATTGGGAAGAAAAAATGCTTAAGGGATATATAGGCATGCTATAAAGGAAGATGAATGTGAATATTTTGCCATTTTATTAAACATGGTGGGTTTTGCTGGGTTTCTACTAAAATGTCTTTAATTGAACTCTGGGATTTAAGAAGATGTTCCCAATAATGTTTCCAGGAATTTTATAAAGGTAAATTTTCTGTTCTTTTTCTTGAGACTTATGGAAGCTTAGGAAAAAAACCATAATATCTAAATAGATCTATATGTAAATTATAGTTTATATCTAAATAATTCCCAAAATAACACAAAATGCAAAAAGTTAAAAATTAATGAGAAACCACTTGTGTATGTGATTTCATGTATATGTTATTAAGCATTTTAAGGGAATTTTGATTAACACTTTTGAAATGCTCATTGCAAACAGCAGTTTGAAAGGCTATGCAGTTGTAATGTAATTTTAAATATTAGTTTCAAACCCATTTGCCATAAATATTCTTGATATATCTGTAAAATATTGATTTTTACTGTCCCAAGGTGGTTTTGGTGGTCTTTTTTTTTTTTTTAAGGAGTAAGAGGTAAAGGTGCAATGGAGGGTGAATTTCTTTTCCATGAACTTTTCACATTAGTTGTCACTTTACACAGTATGATTTATAATGAATAGCACATGAGCAATTACATATCATTATGCTGGCATTTAGTTTTTTAATTGGAAAGATATAAAATCTTTTTTAATCTATAATTACTGTTTTTCAGTATCATGTGCTATTGAAGTTTTCAAGCATTATAAAATTCTTTCTTCATTACAATTATAGCTTTGGTAACAGGCCCTGCAAAGTATAATTAGACTGAATATTTAACAGAGGACTTGTATTCTAGTTGTGAAAATGCAGCATTAATGTATTTTTTCATGAAATCTCAAACCTAATCTCTCAGTGGTCAGTCCAAAGCAGTGACTGCTCCAGGAGACCATAAATGTTTTAATGTACCCTGATGCTGTATACTATATAAATATATATCGAGAGAGAGATATTATATATCCTGAATGTTACACATTCAGTACTTATTTAAATAATAAGAATGCTAAAAAGAAGAAGAAAAGAAAGAAGAACCTGAAACTAGGATAAGCTTTTTGCTGTATATTGTACCATGAAGTCCCCACCAGTATTCTACTGCTCAGTAGTAGATACCTATACAGGCCATTTGAATGGAAGAACATTAAAAAAATAACACTTTTTAGAAGGAAATCATTGATTTATTATTTTGTGGACATAAACAGTTAAACTATTAATTATATAAGCATATAAATAAGCAGTATGAATGTAAAACTAGAAAATTTAAAATATAGAAGCATTCTTTTATCTCATTGCAGTCAAACTTTCCAGCAACAAAAAGAGCAGAAACAAGAGTCAAACTTAACTACTGACAAGTGGTGAGTGCTAATTGTAGACAGTTGATGAAGTGCAATCAAGACAAAAGTCACAAAAGAGTGGTGGTCCAAGCTCCCTGTGCCTTTCATCAAGAGTAATTATGAGCACAGGCCCAGAGGGAGGATGGGCTCCTGGAGAATGGGTGGTGGGTTCAGCCACAGGTGTGCAGGCATCTGCCTGTGGGCAGTGCTTCTTCCCAGAGCCCAGCTGGTGCTGCAGGACTGATGTCAGCAGCCAGGGCTGCTGCTTAATCACTGGAGCATCAGCTGTGCTTCCTTTTAACTCAGCCCTGCCCTTCAGGTGCTTGGAATTCCTCTAAGGGTTGGGGGGGAAACTAATAGCACAGGCATATGTAGGGTAAATGTAAATGACAAAAAGGTGTGTCAAAGGCAAACACTGCCTGCTGCCAGGCCCTGCTGTCACAGTGGGGTTACAAGTGTGTGTAGGAAGAGAAATACAGTGGCAATGCATTAGGAACCCAGAGATTCTGCTATATTGGAGTGTTAGCCTAAAGGTCTCTTTAAAAAGAGGAAGACTTTTACCTTCTTGATCTTGATACTCCTATAAGGAATAAGAAACTAGGTACTTTGCTTATAAAACATGGAGTGGGTAGCAAAATAAGGAGAGTAAATGGCAAGAAGATACTGCTGCAGAGGGAAGAAAAAAGCTTATGTTTCTCTATAACTTTTTAAAATAGCAGCCCTATTAACAAACTGTTGTATCATACATTATGAAAAATAAATACAGAAGGATGGTAGGAAATGGCAAAAGCAATACTTGAGCTAGCTAAGCAAAATTATTACCTTCAAATATGTCAGCCAAGATACAAGAGATTACAATTCAGATGTCCCAAAAGTGAAAATATTTTTCAGTTGCTGCACTAAACTGCAGCAGGCTGAGAAAATATTAGAAATAGAGATTTCTTTCATTAAAACAGCACTTCTCTGTTATGTAGTATAATATTATTATTCTCAAGAATGATCTGGTCAGATTTGTCTCATAATCCTCTGTTTACATATAGCAAGCAATACCTACAGATACTGCAGAGGTTCAGAGTGGTGCGTGGTGGGATGGTGCACAGCTTGGAAACTGCTCTCCTTGCAAAAGTCATGGCTTCTTTTTAACAGGACCATTTGGACTTGCACATTTAAATCACAGAAGCCTAGAGACTGGCAAACCGAAATAGGGAAACTGTAGTCTCCTCATCTCCTCATCTTCGGTGAGTTCATGCCGGATTCTGTGGCGCCAGTATCATGCTAAACATCTGTTGTTTTGGTTCCTCTGTTTAAATAGATTGGATTAGAAGGGGAGAAAAACTATCATCTCCTCCCCCTCACCATTCTGTCTAAAGCTTAGTTACTATGAAGACAAATCTTATTTATTTCCTGTCAGAAAAGGCTTCACTGACATGGGGTATTTGATTTTTTTTTTTTTTGGAGGCTGGTTCTGACTCAGTTTTCAGCTACATTAAGACACAAGATCTGATTGTTGTAAATTACATGCAGGTAGGCTGCGTGTAAGCTCCTCTGTAAATCTGTATTAATGCCATTGATTTGGATAGGCTTCACTGTATTAACTGACACGCTCTGGAATTATAGCAGGTGAACTGAAACCAGGATCTGTTTAAATTTGTGCTGTTTAGATCTAAGGAACACTTTGTTTAGTATTGTAGCTGCAGGAGATAAGTACTGTTTTCTGAGAAGCAACAGAGAATATCTCTTGAAGGTCTCCATATGCTCTTAAATCTAAAGGCAAAACATTATGATTGTTAAATCTAAGATTCTTTCAAATGCTATGCTTGTATCAAGAGGACCATTTGCATGTTGATGTAAGATGGAAACAAGATCTTTTGTGTAACACCAAGAAGTATTCTTGATCTTATTAAAAACCTACTGCCAGTGAATTCTAACACCTCATCCTGTGCTCAGAGTCCACCAGAATAACAAACTACCAATCCAAGACCTGAGAGATAAGATCTCTCCAGTGGAACTCAGGGAAATTCTGTCAAATTTTGACCATTTTTTTTCTTTTAACATCGAAAAGTTTTTTCAGATTTGCACAAACCTTTGCACACTTGGGCTAAAGTTGATGCAAAACCTGAGAGGAAAAGAATGGGAGCGAGATGGAAATTTCTGCTCTTTAAATTAGCAAACAAGTGGCTTTAACAGGGGAGGTTAGAAAACACGTTTGTTGTAAATCCCAAGCATCATAGTATGAACAACACTTCCCACTAGTGCACACCCATGCCACACCTTTCAGACTTTGGTTCAGAGTCCGTGTTTTGAGCAGATGGCTCTGGGTGTCCGCGTCCACTGGTCAGTCAGCAGTGTGCCTAAGGCTTGGAATCACACAAATGAGGAATTCGTATCACCCGGTAGCCTTCAATGCTGCAAGTACTTTAAAAAGGGAGAGTGTACCTTGTTTGTTGTTGTCATCCTCCTGATCCCCAAACAAGTCCACATGACACAGAATTCTCAGCCTGGCTGCCAGACTCTGTGGTAACCCTTTGGTTACTGCAGTGAGCTCAGATCTGCTCAGCTGTTCCACCAAACGTAAGTGTGTGCAGGGATGTGTGCGCAGATGTGGTGCTGACACCTCCAAGAGTGGAAAACAGCTTAAGATGGTCTCCCTCTCTGGTGCTGAACAGCTTCAGAAAACAATAATGTCATTCTAACACTTGATACCATTTTTTGGGCTTTTCAAATGATACAGGAGGCTGAGGCCACCCTGTTCAAAGTAACTAGTACTTCTTAGTGGCAGGGAGAATGATCCCTTTTCATGTGTTCATATTCTACCTATCAATTCATACTGACTCTGCTCGTGGTCTGTAGGTTTATCATTAATTTGACATCCAGCTCTGCATCAGATGTTACCACATATTCATCTTCATTCTTTGGTGAATGTTTCAATTTCCAGTATTTCTTCTGCGTGTCGTCAGCTGGTTTTTTGACCTGTCTTGGGAGCAGAAATCCGTGAGAGATTTCTGGTTTGTGCATGTGTGTGTAACAGACTTGAATAGTTTTCGAGAACTGGGATAGAGAGAGAGTTAAAGGAGAGGAATTAATTCACTGAGCATTTCCTGAAGGCTCTTCCAAGGGATTTCAGCTGTCTTTCACATGCAGTTTAGAACAGCTGTGGTCTGACTGAAGATCAGTACTTCCCTATTCTAAATTTATAGACCATAGACAGTAGGAAGTGTGATGAGGGGGACTCTTTTGGATAAGCAATATTGATTATTGGGATATTTTGCTATAATTGGCTTATCATGTTTCTCCATGCAGTTTTTTGTGAGTTCTGGTTTGCATCCAGAGGTCATGTCAAACATTTAAAGGAATTTATTTGCTTAAATTATACATTATAGGCTGAAAGCATCACAAAGCATTTATTTCAATGTTTATTTAGTTCTACAGTAGTTTAAACTTGTACCGAGATCTCCTGTTGGTCACAGGCTGCTAGTTGTCCAATGGAATAGATTGCAAAGACACGGAAAATGAGCATTTTGAAGTTTCAAGTATGGATATTGAAATTGGTAGAGAAATTTACATTTTTGTGGTTGGAGTTACGTTTTCAGCATTCCCTACAGTACATGTCTTGATTTGGATGGCTCGATAGACTCATCCAGACTGAGCAGCTCTTTCCTAGACCAGACTTAGCCAGCTTCTCACTGGCAGCTCAAAAGCCACTTATTTCATGCAATTTACAGGACAATTTAAATTGGTTTTCATGACAATTAATTTCAACCCGAGTTTTGCCTGTAATTTGAGATCTCTGCCAATGAGCTTACACCAAACAAAATTGGTGATTCAAACTTGATTGGGCTTTATTTAGCATATAAATTGCAGCGTAAGCTACCACAACTTGTTGTTAGCCAATGAATAATCTTTGCAGCTCATTGTAGCCTTGTGCTTCTCAAATGCAAGCAGGGAGATAATCCATAAACTGCATTTACCCCTGGACTGGGGTGTGTGAGGGCCAGCTTGGCAGCCCCATTCTGACAGAGAGTAGAAATCTGAAGTGTATTGACCTAGCTCTCATTAAGTTTTAATCTGATAAAACCTTTTGCCTTTCCCACAGCAAGGGAAAAGAGCACATGCTGAAATTTCAGTGAGGTCATGGAACAGATCAGCCTAAATCATGTCCATCGCTTGTTTGGGACTTCTGTTTGTTTGTTGTTGTTTGGGGGGTTGTTTGCTTTTTTAAGAATCATGTTTATCATCACACAATTTTGGATATAAGTTTGTACCCACCATTAATTCAGTAATGAGAAAAACCTTAAAAATTCTGGAATTCTTCAAGTTACAGCCACATTTAAGTGACAAGTTGAAAAGTAACAAGTTGATAATTACCAAGACCTAAATCAACTTAAGAGTTTAACCAAAGTGTGTATTTTTCCTTTGGGGAATCTGTGCATGTGCCTATCTAATGCTTTCTGTTGCAGAAATGTCAGAAAATGCAGGAGAAACCCTCATATCTCAGGAGTTTTCATTAGAAGTGTATTTCTTTCTCTCTGTTTCCTTCTGATCTCTGAAATATTTTTGTTTCAATTGTAGAACCCACTTTCAGCATATCTGGTTAGATCTGTTTGCTAAGGTATGCATGCTAAAATCTAGATGAGTATATTGAGTTTATCTTGGAAATTTATCAGCCTATGCAAAACTAATTTAAACTTCAATAAGTTTCTCTTCACTAAGGACAAACCTCACCCTGGGCTCTGGGCTGTGTGTTGAAAGGGACAGGCAGAGCAGCACTGGCTGGAGATCTGCATTGTTGGCCCAAACTCATATATCCACATTACCCACACACACCTGCTCAGGTTTTGTGTCACTGCAACATTTACTGTTTCCTTCCCTCCTCCCTTGTTTTTCATTCAATCTCCTAGTTGAGAGAAGCCTGAGATTTAAAAAATAAACCAAATGCCAACAAGAAAGAAAAAACAGTGCTCTGCCAGGGCTGGCTGTAGGAAAGGGATGGCAACCATCCAGAAGCAAAGATGAAAGTCTCAAAGCAAGAAGAAAGCTGAAAGAACCAGCTGGATAAAAGGAAACACATGAACAGAAAATGCAAGTGTGACACTAAGCCAAGGACCAAGCAGGTGAACCCTTGTCTTCAACTAATGCTTTTAATGTGTGTCTTAATGCATGGTGGTTTGGACTCTATTTAGAGGCAGCACACGTGTGCTAGTGGAGTGAACAGTTTATGCCAGGTGTCAGTGCAGGATGAAAAGATAGAAATAGAACAATGTGTATTGCACAGCCTCTCAAAAACAAACCAACCCCCACCTCCCACCGATAAAAAAACAAATGTAGGTCAATCTTGCAGTAGTTGATTATTTTCTTTATTCCCCTCACTTGTAGTATCACTTTTATGTTTAAGCATAACTAGCAATTAGTACATAAAAATTCTTTACTGTTTTGTATTATGCTACTAGGGCACTAGGAATATGCAGAAATGGTTTTTAGGGGAGGAAAACAAGTGATTTTTGTGAGTAAAGTCACCACCAGCACCTTGATTCTGCATTACTGTGGTTTTGATTCAGCTCTTCTGCAGTTTTAAAATCAACTCATGTTGATCATCGTAATTTCACATGATTATTTTAAATGAAAGGACTGCCTGTTTGAAAGTCTCATTAAAACACTTTATTAAAGATTACAGATTATCCAAAGAATTGTCAACCAAATGTAAAAAGTATTGGTTTCAGGATACTTTATGGATGGTAGTAATACAGATATATTCAAAAAATACAGTGTACTTACACTGGTATCACTCCATGTTAGTATGGTTTACTTAGTTCCTTCTTGGTCTGTTCTTTTCCCACAGTACTCTTCCAAACAAGAGGAGGGTATAAAAATGCTCCTGCTTTTAACTGTGGTCCACCAAAACCTCCCTTTTTAGCTACATTCTCTGTATTTATTACAGGTGATAGCAGATCTAATGGATTCACTGTTTGAAACTGAATCAACTAATGCCAGCTGGGTTTTCTTAAGTCTAAATAGTACTAGTCTAAGATAAGCTGATCCTTCAAGTGATGTGGTCTTTTTAAAAACTGTTCTGTAAATCTTTCTGAGAAGGCAAGAAAACCCTATTGAGGTTACTTATCTTGCATTCGTGAGTCTTTAGACATGTGCATATAAGTTGTTAGTTGCAGTACTTCACTTGCAGAGCAAAGGGATCAGAGATCCTTCCCCTGTCCTTTGCCATTTTCACCATTTTGGTCTTTGCTATTTCTTAAAACTCCTTACTCAGAACTATACATGTATTATATATATAGTCTATATACAGTAATATATGTCTATATAAAAACCTGGAGGTCAGAGTTCTCACTCTTCAAAAAAAAATTATGAATTTAAGCCTTTGACTTGTTTGTGCTGTACAGGTCTTACACTGATGGAAAGCCAAGACATTGGTGAGGATGTCCAAGTGTGGTTTCTGCACAGTTTAACAGTGTGCTGGTTCAACATCACATATATGTCACCTAACAAGCTGCAGGAATAGCTTTTTCATTTAAATGCTGAACTCAAAGCAAAACCACCAGCAGAGAAACTGAGTATGTTTGAATACTACTTATCCTCTATCAGCCCAAAAGCTGTTGGAACTTTTTGTATCTGTTCTTTCCAAGAACAAATTACTTATTCTTCTGCGTTCTATTTGTGATCCATCACTTGTTTCTACACATCTGCTTTTAGGACCAAGACACCACGTTAGTTGCACTGCAACACAACAAGTACTGTGGTACAAGGCTGGCATTCTTATAATCTGCAGCCCTAATTTATGAGCTACTAAAATATGGAATATTTCATCTGCCAGTAAATCTGTCAAGTTCCTCTAGATCGTGCTATTTACACTGCAAACATACCAAGTCCTCATCCTAGAGAGGAGCCTGGGTTCATTAATTAAGGACCAAATCATAAGAACTGCCAACAACCAGACTGAGGAGAGCTGAAATCTTATTTTTATCTGAAATGACACACTGAACCAATGAACTGTTGATAAAAGCTTTATTTTTTTTTTCCCAACGGAATGCAGGTAAACTCAAAAAATAATTTAGTCAGTGAGTAATTTTCCTGTAAGTATCAGCAAACAGTTTACTTCTTATTAAAAGGGCTATACAAATAGTAATTTAAAAGTTGTTAATTCAAAGCCATCAAAAAGGGAGGAAATGACCTTTGCTTTGTTTCACATTAATCCCATTTGGGCTTTGCTATTTTTCTGTGACAAATATGGATATAGGTTACCAATACAAAACCAGGAACAGCTCTCTGAGCAACAAACTCCTCCTTTCTTCAGAAGTGATTGTGTAGAGATGCCATTAGAGAGCAACTGCTGCAAAAATCTTTGTTTTTACAAAAAAGTCTTCTGGCTGTTGACGTTCATGCCCCAACATCAGAGGCTGTAGCTGGGTATCTGTAGCAATACAGTTTGTTGTCTGCTCCTCCACTCAGTAACAGCTGATGAGAGAAGGAAATTGGGATTAATATCAGAACTAAGCAAAATAAGTACACAAAAGTTAAGCACTCAATTTTTCTTTCCTTTATAAAAAGCAGTAGTGAATAATGAACTGTTAATGCGTGACTAAAACCCAGAATCAAACTGCAGAGGAAACTTTGTCTCTTACTCTCCTCTTAAAATTAGAAGTGAAATTTTTGTAGGGAAGTTGCTAAAGCTTTTCCTGACTTTTACTGAGAACAGGAGCCACACTGAGAATCTTGAACATTCGCAGAATTGGGTTTCTTTGTCATTTTAAATACGTGTGTACCACTACAGTGGCAGAACAGCTTGCTATAGAGGATTATGTAGTTTCCCCCTTCTACATGTACTGACTGCTTTAGTCCCAATGGCAGAAAACGACCTTGGAACATTTGTTTTCTGAGTAGGGTGCAGTGCTGTTCTTGTCTGTCCTTGTCTGGAACATCAGTATAATGCTCAGTTAATGCTCCAGAGCTTCAGCTTGCCCTTTGCAGAGTGGGGGAACACGCTGCAGGGCCTGTGACACCACCCAGAGAGCACAACTACAACTGCCTGTTCTCTTCTAGCTTTGAGCATAAGGAAACAATCCATGACTGCTTTTAGCTCTCTTCTTAAACACCATGCATATAAATTGAGTAACTTGCTCTTCAGATTCTTACCCCTGCTTCTGTCCAGTCCACACACAAAACCTTGTCTTCATGAGCAGCCAAGTCATAGAGAGGAGCTTTGCAACTGGTGAAAAACAGGTTTGAAGTTAGGTCAGCAATCACAGACAACAACTGGTCCCAGGAAGAAATGCTATCACAGTGCTATCAAACAGATGTGGTCAAGCAGCTATAAACACTTTTGAGAGAGTACAGACATTGACCATCTGTGATGCCTCCTCTGCTTTCTCCAGAGCCAATCACATTAGTATTAGCCTCTCCTACATCCCCAAAGAGAAAAGCAGCAACATTTTTCATCTGCTTGCAAACTACTTTGAGACTGAACTTCAATCAGTTGTTAGGAAGAGTTTGTTAAAATTTCTTTCTTTCACGTGTAGATGCTGCTTAGCTGTGCATGTTTTCCAGTCCTCTGGTAGACTACAAGTATTTGTCTCCCTTTCATTATATGGTTGACCTCCAAAACCTATAGAGGGTTTTCACAAATGCCACAGGGATTTGCAGTGAATGTCTCTGACTGCTTTTGCTATTTCATGAGGGATAGCTCAACCCTGTAAGCTTAACATGCCTTTGAACAGCAACAAACACAGGTTTATTTTACCTCCTTGTGTCCCAAAGCTTCACAATGTTGTCCAGAGAACCAGAGATCAGCTGATGCTCATGGGTAGGTGACCACTTCACAGATGTCACCCAGCCTGTGTGAGAAGTCAGAGACAGGAGAACCAAGGAGCCATCTGAATAGAAAGAGGAAAAAACACAGACATCAGCAGATGCTGAAACCAGCACTTTTAATATGTGTACAAAATCCAGTGAGATTGCAGTTCAAGTTAAATGTTAAGTGAACTTTAAATAAAGTGAACAAAAATGTAAGCCACACAAGTTGTGGGGAAGAAAAAAACCCAAAAGAAACCAACCCAAACCCCCTCAAAATGTATTTTCTTGTCACTAAACTTTCTTTTCAAAGACATTTTTTAAAAGCAAACAAAAAAAAGCTTTTATTAACAACATGTAATATGCTAATGAACTTTGGATTAGATATACAGAAGCTAAACAAGTAAATGTTATTTACTATTTGTGGCCTTCCAGTACCTGAACAGAGCCTACAAGTAAGATGTGTTCAAGGCCAGGCTGGGTGGGGCTCTGAGCAATCTACTCTAGTGGAAGCAGTCCCTGCCCAGGGCAGGAGGGTTGGAACTAGATGATCTTTAAGGTCTCTTCCAACCCAGACCATTCTATGAAATCTGTCTATGAAAATAAATCTGGTAGGCTCAATCATAATACCCAGAGTTCCATCTGTTTATGATATACAGTACCATGTCCAAGTGACTACTGTTTCACTTTAATGATTATCAGACCAGCTTTAGTCTGAACCTTACCAAAAAGAATTTCATTCTGCAATTGGACAGTTAAACATTCATTAAGTTTAAAATAAAAGGAAAACCTCAGCCCAGTTAGATTTCTAAATAATTAGGTAAGAAATTAAAATAAGTCTTGCACCAGAACACAGAAAATAGATGTAACCTTTGTATTTAATAGAAGCCCCCAAATGTCTGCTTTCAAGTAGAGGGACCAGAAAAGTTTGTGAGATGTCTCTCAACAGGACAAAGTTCTGATTTTGAAGAGTGTCTTTGAGACCATGCGTGTTTTGGCTCACCTTTGCTGCGAGGATCCCATAGTCTGATATGTCTGTCAGTGCTCCCTGATGCAAGACGTCGACACAGGGGTGAGTAGGAGATAGAATTAAACACTTTGTTTCCTGTCTGTCAGTAAAGAAAATAATAACTCTAAGAGAGGAGCTACTACTTTACACAGCTTTTTTTTTCCTCTGAGCTGGACTTCAGCTGAATCTACAGACAGAGTATAATGATCTCACCAAAGTTGATTTGAGATCTCCAGTCTCAGCATCCCAGAGTTTAATGGTATGGTCCCATGAGGCGCTGCAAATTTCTTCAGCATCTGACCACAGCACAGAGGAGATGGCTTCTGTGTGGCCAGAGAGGGTTGCCAGGGGAGTCTAGAGTTTAATGGTGACAGATTTGAGTGAGTTATCATCAAAAAATCTATTATTTCAACAAATAAAAATGTCTGATTATCCTGAGACATACTAGCAGAAGTTTTAAAGTCACCTATAGCAAAGAGAAATTATTCACTGTGGCTATACTTCTAAAGAAAAATCCTGGACAAACCTGGAGCTCATCTTACCCTTGTTAGTCCCAGCTGTTCAGTTTTCTGCTTTTTCCGTGGTCTGTTAGCTGCTTCTTCCATTTCATCCTCTTCGTCTGTAGGTACTGTGACCAAAGACAGGCAGACTTGAGCTAGAGGTTTTTGAATTCCATCTCCATGTAAGTAATTAAGCAAATCACCACAGTTATGGTGCCTACAACCATCATGCAGGTGATAACCAGATCTGAAATTGTGTAATTAACCAAACCAGTAACTCAGCATAGTGATGTATAGCCTTACAAACTTACATCTTACCTGCAGACCAGATCTTTAACATCTTGTCCCAGGATCCACTGCAGAACTGTATGAACAGAAACACTTTGTTAAATGTTGATCCAGAGAGACCTTGGAAGAGAGACCGGCTTGAAAAACTAACTAATGGGTTATAACACACAAATAACAGTGCTGGGCTCCTAAGAAATCCCCCAAAAATGTTTGGCATACATCAAATTATTCTTTTTACTTCCTTTGTAGGAAAAATATCTACAAAATATCTATTTCCTTCAACACCAAAAAGTTTTACTTTAACCTGTCTGATATTGGGTCAAGTCCACTTTTAGTGGGAGTGCTCACAACTGTTGAATTCCTGGGTGAAGGGAAAGAACCTCTTTACCACCTGCTTTTCCCAAGTACTCTGGAAATTTTTTTCCCACCAAAACCACCGCAAAAATTTAGGTCAGATTTGAAAATAGTTCATTATAGCACAAAATTAGTATGCATTTAAAGTAAAATATACTTTAAAATCTAACTTGTTTTCCAAACTAGATGATGCTGTGATTCTACAGCTTAGCATTGGTGTAACACTCCTAATTCTCAATAACCACCACTTATAACAAGACTGGAAAATTATCAGTGTGTCCTAAAATCATGATGATGAATACCCATGCAGGGACAAAAAGAGGATTTTTGAGGCTCCTAAATCCCAAGCCACAAAGGTTTCTTTCCAGGAGGAGTCACTCACTTTGGTTCTCGTACAATCAACAGCCACGGACTCGACACTGCCAGCGTGTCCCCTGCAGCAGTGAAGGGCCTTCACTTTGTTTTTCTCCACATTCCACTCCCAGAGCAGGACAGTTTGGTCCATGGAAGCGCTGAGTAACAGGCACGATAAACTATCTGAGGTAGAAAAAAGTTACACTCTCACCCAACTCAGCTTTCCGAAGTCTTTATAAATAATTATTCTAATCCTAAAAGAAACAGCAGATAGCCAGAAACCTGTTTGTGTTTCAGTCTACATTGTTACCCTGCAAGTGCAATTACTGTAACTATATACACCAGTGTTTGCTAATGGAGACTGCAAGGTGGATAGACAACAACCCTCTCACAGTAATTATATTCATTACTGTTAAAGGACTATTTTATGCACACCATGACTTCATTTCCTACACCACTGACAGAGATTGAAATAATTACATTGAGATAATTAAATATTCGCAGTTAAGGAATGCCAACATTTCTCCCCCCAGTAAATCAAACTACTACTATTCCCCTGCTATATATACTGACCTTGCTTCACCCACGCCACATCCTTCACTACTTCTGTGTGCCCAGCTATTGTCATGATGGATTTTCCTTCCACAGACCAGATCCGAGCAGTCTGATCGTAGCAGCCAGTTAATATCCTATGGGGTACAGCATTTTAAGCATCATTGTCTTTAAGACCAACAAATGTTTTTATGAAATAAAGCCTCAACCAGAAACTTGGAAAAAATATTAGTACAATAGCTGTTTAAAAAAAATAGCTTGAGAGAGTAAAAAAATCTTTTTGCTACAGAGCAAAGCTTCATTAAAGCCTTGCAACTGGGAGGTCAGGAGTACAGGCCAGAAAGACAAGCAGTGAGAGTACTGCACGTTCTGGTAGGTGAGACCTGAGATCACTTACATAATTTACATAATTTAAAACTTAATTTGTTGTTTGTAGTATGTTGTCAGAGGTTCTCAAAGCATTTTCAAACCTGTAGTCAATATATGAACATTCCCTAGTTGACTGGAAAATGAATGTGAAAACACAGTAGAAAAAGACAATTATGGCTCTTTGGCTTTTTTTAAGGAAAATCTCTGCAGAAAGGTGTGCTCTTCTATTTGTTGCTAATGGGTGTCACATTGGAAGTCAAGGGTTTAAGCGAAAAAGAGAGATGAGGAAAACTTGCTTTCCTTTAAGAGAAGGGATACTAAACAGCATTTGTTTTGTCCATTTGTATAAGCAGTATCTCATGTTCAGTGTCTCTAGCTGTTTTCTACCTGTGTTAAAGTCACTGTCAGTGAACTGCTTACAAAAACACGTAGCTGACGGATTTGACAGGTTAAAAAAAAAAGAAAAAGAAACAAAGCAAAGAGGAGAAAAACACCCAGCCAAGGGATTATTAAAGAGAGAATACCACTCCATTTAACACCGTGGAGGAACATGAATAAGCAAGACAAAACTTAGAACTGGCTTAGTTTGGTACCATTCTTCAGTGGCTTGAACAGAACTGATCCAGTCATCGTGGAAGATGCATTCTTCTGGCTGAGGGGCCATGTATTTCTCCACATACTCTATTTCCACCACTTCCTCCTGAGCTCACAGACAAAATACTTATTTAGTGATGTAGTGTGGTTTTGGTTTTTTAATCAGTAACAGTAAAATTTAACTGTAGTGTGGTACAAATATACAAGTTTATTGAGCAAAGGTCTTGGTATCCAAGTCCTTTGCCACAGCAGTAGAACTAAAGTATTTAGGAAAAAAGTGTGAATTATATTGCCTTCCATATTTTTATCAAATTACTATTAATAGCAAGCTGGAAGCAAAACCAAGTGATTTCACTCTTCTCACATTCCTCTTCTTCTATTTTTAGTAATACAAAACTGGCGTCTAAAACACTTTGCAACATTTTCTAGAGATAACATTAACCTTCCCCATTATCCCCCACCATAAGAGACAAAAATATATTAATGATGAACTGAGTAAGACAAGAATTTCCCCTCTGAACTCTATACAGACAATAGACTGGATAAGGATGGTCCTTGCACTGCTCTGTAGTCTCTAATCACTGCAGTTCATAATGGATTTAAAAATATAGGGAATTCCCCTGGGAAAGTGGTCAGAAAATAAATAAAACTGAGCAAGGAAATCTACCTAGCTGACAGTGTAATACCTAAATCAGATTGAAGGAAACTGTCTAAGTCTGTTCTACTGTCCTCGAAGGGGAGAAATGAGTATGACTTACTGTGGAAATATTTTCCATTTCCATGTGTGTGACCAACGGCAATCGCAAGAATTGGCCATTGATAAGGAAGTCAAATTCCACATACTTGTGATCCGCTGAAACAAATTAGGAAAAATCAATGTTCAGGTGTCACTATTTATTGATACCATCAAGAATGGCATCATTTTGAGACTGGTTCAGGAAAACGGAGCCAGGAAGAGGTTAAAAAAAGACCCAAACATAAATAACCCCCCCCAAAACAAATGACCAGAAGAACCAAAAACTCAACCCCTTGCTTTCTTCTCCCAGTTTTAAGTGGGCAGCCCATTACTTCCACAAGATTATTTAAGTTAAGAGGAAGAAAAATTTGCTGTTGGGCTTGAAAGAGTCGTTTGCCTCTCACTGTATTTTCTCTGTAGCTATGTGTAATCAAACCCCAGTGGTGCTTCCTGACTGTTCTGTATGGATCTTGCCCCTTGTTACCACCAGCTAGAGTCCTGTATTTGTGGCAGCAACAGGAAAATCCTAAGAATTTTTGGTTCATATTTCTCCTTTTGTAATGGCATAAATGACAAAGGCCCTGCATTTTGGCAGAAGCAGTGCACTGTGCAATAGTTTTCTATTCAAGATTGTTTGCAATTTCACGGGTCAAAAGCAACTTGCAAAAGCCTCAAGAAGCAGGGTAGAATACAACTGACCCAGTTTCTTATAGAAAACGGGATTTTCCAACAACATTGCACAACTGTCTTTCCCCAGATAATCTTTTCAAGTCAGTCAGCCCATTTCAGCACTGACAGAAGGGCTCAGGTTTTATTAAAGGTTGTCATAAAACCCAAACCTTTGGTTTCATTAGTTCTTGTGCCAGGTTTTGGGCAACGCTTCCATTCCCATCTGCTGTGGCAGCCTGGCCTGTGGCGCCGGGCACACACATTATTCCAGCCTTCAGTGCATTTCTCCTGGGGATGCCCAGCAGCCCCGGTACCCGCAGCGTTTCAGATCAAGTTCCAGGAGTGCTTTGCTGTAGGCAGCCAGGCCAAAACAGCGGGGCAGGACCGGCTCGGGCTGTCGCCGTCCCCGCCGAGGGCCTGCGGGTGGCGGGTCCCGCCCGGCTGTGACAGCCCGCACGGGGCCGGGCCCGGCCTGGCCGCACACGAGGGATGCCGGGCCCCGAGGGGCCGCCCCTGCCGCGGGACCTACCGTGCCCTGCCGCCAGCAGCTTGTTGATGAGGTGGCTGAGGTCGGTGGTCTCGGAGGCCGCGGGCACCGAGAAGGGCACATCCTCCACGGCGAACCTGCGGGCACAGCGCGCTGTTACCACCTCTGCGCCACCCGCTCCCCAACCCACCCCCGGCCCGGGAAGGGAGGCCCCTCCCCTGCGGTTCTCGGTGCNCGCGCGTGCGCGGAGCGGAGGCGCGCATGGCGGCGCGGCCGCGGGAGCCGAGCCCAGGTGGAGTAACGCGCCTCCGGCATCTGTCCCCGGGCCGCCGGGACGGGGCCCCGGCCAGCGCGTTCCCCCGCCGCTGCCGCGGGGCTGCGGTGCCGAGGGGTGCGGCGGGCGCGGGCTGAGGCGCCCTCCGCGCTCCTCAGGGCTGGGTGCGGGGGGCGCGTTCCGGGGGTCCCTCGCAGGTGCGGGAGCGGCTCCTGTGCCTGCTCCTGAGCGGGGCCGCCCGCGCTGCCGGGCTGTGCCCGAGCGGGGCACTGCCCCGTGTGGCGCCCGGGGTCGCTGGAGTGGTGCTCCCTGCTTGGAGTCACTCGGGCTGTGTTTCTCTGCATGTCAAGCGGCACACCCACAATAAACTGCCTACTAGAAGTAATAAACCCAACGCGCGGTGGACTTTAAAAGAAGCTGTAAGTGAGTTTGGTGTTTCGGGAGAAGGCTGCTTGCGTGAGGAGCTGCTGTGTGCTTGCGTTGTGCGTAATTTTTTTTTACCACCTTTTTGACAGCCCTTCGTGGCCTCAGGGGAACAGCTGGGATTTCCCTGGGTGGTGACGACGGTTTTGGTGACTCCGCGGGTGTTGGATGTTGCTGTTTCTTGAGACTCTGAAATCTCCTCTATTTCTTAAGCATACTTGAAAGACCTGACATTGTTTAGCGAAATTGACACAGGGGCATTTTCCAGTTATTGGCGTTGTCTAGAGAAAATTGACTTATGAAACCTTTTAAGTGGGAGTGAGTGCCCAGATCTTCTGTGTATTCTTAACCGCGTCTGCTTTTCCATGATAGAGATACGCTAAATCTCAAACCTGATACAAGTTAACATAGTTAATTGTAACTCCTTCACTGGAGAGTATCACTATGCCCTAATTTCCTCCCTGATGTGTTGTACTGTAATTCATGCCCTTGAGAATTTTTGCCACTGTGACTGGTTGTAGAGAAATGCCCTCAGAGGGAGCTTTTTCAGAGAGCGTGTTTTGGTAGTTTAAGCTATGCAATTATCTTAAGTCTTCTTATAACACCTCTGAAACATGTCACAGAAAACCCAGAAGAGATTAATGGTGAAGCATTCAGCTGTATCTGTGTGCTGTTAAGTATAACCAACACCCTGCATGGAGTGCTCATGATGGTTATCGTGTTTGCCTGTGCTAGCGGTTTCTGTGCCTGCTTGCTCTCTTTGTAGAGGTGAACCAAGGACAACAGTGGCCATAGATTTCCCTTTATTTTCAGGAAAGTTCTTCCCAAATGGAGTCAGGGTGAAGGAAGTAGACCTGTGGCGTTAAAATAAGTTAACCCATGAGTTGGAAATGGCCCTGGAGTACGGGACTCGGGAAGCAGCCTGTAAAGTGGTTTGGGTGGAGTTGTGTTAAGGCTAAAGCTGCATAAAAGAGGCATAAAGAGCTGCCTGTGTGCTCTGAGGATGCAGCTCTTGCTCCCACTTTACACTAACATTAAACTTCCACATTTCTCCTTCAGCCCACTGTTAAACGTGTGATACCAGCAGTGTTACAGTGGGAATTTTTGTGGTGCTCACTTAGTGTTTATGAAGAGATACTGACGTGTTATTTACACGTTCATGACAAAACATCCATGTGTATACGTAAGTATACAGGATTCAACTCTCCTGTTTGGGGAATTGGCCAGCAATATTTATATGACTGTAAGATCTGTTAACTGTGTATGTACTTGTACACCTCTGTAGAAGCCTATTTCTTTAAGACAAAAAATAATAATCTTTGTGTTTGCACACAATCACTTAGGTTAATGAAACCTGGATGGTTAAACCATGAAGTTGATTTTCCAAGGGATGTGTGTGCCAGTGGTTTACCTGGATTGCGACAGTGATTAGACAAAGTCATGGGGCAAAATTGTACCATCATTTTAAACACAAATATAAAACTTCAGGTATTTCTGGGCTGCTTATGAAAGGAAGCTGGATAAATATCACCATGTATTTACCTTACTGCTGGATTGTTTTCCCTGAGCTTTGTACAGGATGTTGGGCTGCTTGGGTCATTGGTCTGTCCCCATAGAGCTGTCCTTGTGTTCTGTTGTCGGGTTCCAGCATGCTCAGAGTACGTGTCATCAGTATCTCTGGAACAAACTCAGTTTATCTCAAAGAACTATATGTGCTGCTTTTGAAAAACTGTTGTGTCTTCTTTACATCTTTGAACTGAGAGGAAATGGTTGAGTGATGATGAAATCTAGTTTTCTGGGGTTTTTTTTCATTTGCTGCTAAGATGCTTCAGACATTGTAACTGAAACATCTTATAATTGTTCTCGGATCCGAAGCTCAAAAATACTTGGTAAACATGAGGTAACTTCATTTGGAACTTGGTCTGGAGTGTCATCACTTGAAAATTGAATGGAAAAATAAATCTGCTTTAGATTAAAGTATTAATATATCGAGCATATGAGCAGCTTAACGTCTCAATGTTGTTTTTATCAGCAGGATGCTTTATTCAGCTTCAAAAGCCAAGGAGATGTGGGTTTACTTTGCCTGCGTCCTTTATACCTTTGCAAAGCAGAATAAATTTGTGCTTTAAGAGTTGTACAGTTCTTTTGAAGTTACTCTGTAGCCTGTTACAGCCTCCTTACTAAAGCTGTAAACAGTTGAAATACCACAGCCAAGAAGGTCCATCTTGAGGAATTTACTTGCATGGTGTGGTGAAGAAGATACAGCTGGTAGGAGTCATGTGCTAATATAATGCAGCCTGTCTTTAAAATAAATACTGAAGGGAAAAGTCCTGATCACCCTTCCCCCTCCTTCACCCCAAATGACAGGAATTAAGTTTTCTTCTATTCAGTTGGGTATGTTATGTGTGTAGTCTAGGATATGTATACCGTTGTTAGGTAGGGACCAAGTTAATTGTCGTTTTGTCCTGTTGTTTGTGAATATTTGGGATCAGTTGCTGCTTTAAAGGGTGTGCTGTGTGCCTGAGAGCATTATCCTGTGGCTGTGGCAGTTCACTGTCCAATATTGTCTGTCTGCCTGAAGGTTTGTAGTGGGCAACTGGGCATCTTGAAGCTTTCTTTAGGATAGGAGGTGGATCTCTGGAATGCCAGGAGCTCTGTCTTTTTGTCTTTCATCACATGATTAATGCCAAATTTTGTTTCACATATCTGGTGGTTTTTTCTGCCCAAAGCATACCACTGTAGATTAACAACAGTAATTTTATTAAGTTTATATGTTGTCTTATAAGCCTTTAAAACAAATTGATTTACTTCAAGATGTCTGCATGACAGTTGCATAATGCAAATTCTGTCTGGTGATTGTGGAAGAAGGTGACTAATGTATTTATAAAGCACTGCTGGCATGTGCTTAAATATCAAGTGTTCTCTAGATGTGTGTGGTTGTTAGTTCAGTGCTTTTGGACATATCGAGATGAAAATGATGGGAGGGTGTATGTGTGTTTTGTATATGTGTATGCAATGACAAATCAAGCAAATTGTCTCAGATAAAAGGCTAAGCTGTACGCCTGGAGCAACACACTGAAATTTTTCTGCAGTGAGTAATAAATGATAAGGAGGCAAGGATTTCTTGAGAACTTTGCTGTTATCTTGCAACAGCATTAGAACTTGTAACACTAAATTTGTAAGACCTAAAGACAACACCTGCGGCAATCTCTTGGCAGAAGGCTAAAATGAACTTTTATAACCTTTTCAGGTCACCTTGTAATGGAAGAAAGTGGAACTGACCATGACATTGCTATGGAAGGATCTAACAATTTGTTCATAGGCAGCTGTAATGGTACAGGAGAGTCAGAAACAAATGATCAGGTTTTTCAGGTGAGGTATGAATGCTTTGTCCTTTTACATCCACTGTGATGAGTTTAAAATATGCCATTTCATCAATGCAGGCGTCTTTTCTTGCTTTTAGAGTAATACATTGTGTCTTTTAAGAATGTACATCCTTCCCTTGGATTCCTGTGCCATTCAGTTTTGAACTGATGCATATCCAGATCTTACATGTAATGACAGCCTTCAGTAGTTAGGTCCTGTTACAGTGCTGAAGAAATGCATGTTTTATTTTGTTAACCCTTTAAAAAAAGAATACTTTATGACATGCGTTGGAATAGGAGAGGTTCAGAACAGGTGAAAATGAGGTCACATTGCTTAGTGACCAAATGTGACAAATAAAGAGTCCAGGGACACAGGATGTGTGTAGGTATTGGGGGAGAGGAGTCTTTCATGTATTTTTTATCAGATATTGCCAGATATTTCTATTCAAGGAGATTTCTGTGCATGAATGCTCTTCTGCAGAATGTTCTTCTAACATAAAATGTCATTCAGGTAGTGATTTATTTGTGTGCTTATGGTGTCTGCACAATGTCTTTAACACAACAAGTGCCATTTGTTGCTGCTTTTCTGGAGTAGTTCACAGTAGACAGTTTCAGCACAGAAGATTTATACCTGCAGAATTTTTGATGAGGTTATTTAGATGAAATCTGACTTTTATATACAATTTAGAAACATTTTTCCTCATTCTTTGATTTGTAGTATATTAATTTTTGTCGCAAAAACATCAGAGTTGTTTGTGTGGTTGCTGCAAGAGATACAACAAATTGCAGCCCTTCTTGCATTGGCCAGATGACAGCCTGACATGTTATTGTACACAGGGACTGCCTGTTTTTCCATTACTTTTACATGCCTAATGTTTGTGTTGAAAGAGTTTCAACAAGACAAATATTTGTGCCTATGCACTGAAATTTAATGAAAATGAGATGTACTCTAAGACTTTGGTTCTGCAAACTTGATGAGGACAAGCTCTATTTTTTAAAGATTTTGAAAATCTGAATCTCGGCCTTGTGCTGTGCCATTCTTGGCCTTGAATTGGAGGTTGTGTTGCTTGTGTTTCTTTGGTGGTAAAGAATGTAAAAAGTGCATAGAGATTTTTTTCTTCATAGCTAAATGCACATATGGAAAGGCCAAGTGGAATAGTATCTAGGATTTCTTTTGAAGTGAAATTAAGTTGGTGAATATTTTACAGTTTTGTTTTTGGTATAAGTCTTCTCAGTTTCTGGGCAGACTTGAGATGTTTAAAGTGATAAGTGGTTTTGGGGAGCAGATTTTGAGCAAAAGGGATTTTCTTTTGCCTTAGCAGAGAGACTTCCTTTTAGGAAGCAGGAATATGAATCCTTTTTCAGCATGGAAATGGAAAACAACAGTAGAACTGCTAGTGTTAGCCTCTTGATCAGAAGGACAGGAGTTCCCTCTGAGTATACTGTATAGCGTACTGGTTTTAAATGTTCTTTTCTCTTTCTTGTTTTGTGTTTTTTTTCTTCATAGAGGTTGCTACTCAAAGTACATTTTACTGGTTTTCCTTTGTGAAAGCAAGTGACGTGCATGGATTCCAGGGATCCATTGTTTGGCCAGAGTGACTCTCCCACAGCCCTGCCCATCACCGTGCCCCTCTCGGGCAGTTCTCCACCACTGGCTGTGCCGGCGCGGCCGCCCCAGCCGCGGTCCCATTGTGCAGAGGAATTCCACCTGGCAGAGCGGTCCCATTGTGCAGAGGAATTCCACCTGGCAGAGCAGCCCCGGCAGCCCCTCTGTGAGCTGCAGCCCCTGGGAGGGCCCAGCGCGCCCATGGTGAGTGTGTCTGCAGGCAGGGCTGGGGCTGTGTTCACAGCTGACGGAGCTCTTTGAAGAACTCTCTTACGTGGTGCTTTGCTGTAGCAAGAGCTGATTCAGACTTTAGCAACAAGGTGGAACTTTTCAGTGGTTCAGTTCATGCTCCAGTTGCCCTTCTTCAGGTAGGCAAATCCTGTCTGCAGCCATTACTGATTTTATTAAACGACAACTGATGTCTTTTGTCAGTATCAAGCCTGGATGCTGTAGTGTGATAAGATCTTGTACTTCTACTGCTGCTGCTTTCTCTATATTCCCTGGATAAGTCTCTCTGGTTTTTTTGGGAAATCAGAACATTACCTGTAAGCTAAGTCATTATGTCTCACCTTTCCCCCAGCCCTCAAATAATTTTCTTAAAATGTTGTTTTGTAATTTGTAACATCTGTTTTGTAAAAAATGTAGCTCTCTCACCCAGAGTCCTTTGTAATTATGGGTAAATATACCACAAGGAGTTGTTTAAGTTTTTCAGAATCCCAGATGATTTAATTTGTATTTTTTTTAAGTTCTGGAGCTTTTCTTCTCTCTGCTTTTGCATGAAATGCTGCCCATAGAGGTCAGTTTCTTAGAAGTAAAGGTCAAAATTTTTATGTTATGAGTAGTTCTGCTAGTCCATGAATGGGTTACAGCGAATCTAACTATGAATGGCTTTCAGGTGTTTGATAGCTTTAATAATAGTGTTGTAAGTTTCAAATAAATGTGTAATTCATTGTAGAATCAGGTAAGGTAGTGGGTTTTTTTTCTTTCCTTAATTAAATGGCTATTTTAAAAGGGGAAGGTAATTTTAAGAAATTGACAATAAAGAGACAGTTTTCTTATTATGTAAAATCAAGTGAATATACAGGCCCTAATTCTAAGCAAAATATTTCCTGTTCTGGTAATAACCAAACCCAGTTGTGCTGCATGATCACCATACAAACTAGTGCCCTTCATGCTTCTGTGTGACTCCCTTACAGATGATTGTTGCCAGCCAGTCAGAAAATGGACAGGTGCTGCATGTAATTCCTTCTGCCCAGCCAGGAGTGACCCAAGTGATTATTCCTCCAGGTCAGCTTCTGGATGTGACTGGCACGCAGGGTGAGTTTAACCTGTGGGACTTGAGGGTTTGTGCTCCTGCGAGTAAGCACATCCTGTGTGGTCTTTTTTAAGCACCTTGTTTCCTTCCCTTAGTCAGTTTTAAGACAAAATATGCCCTGAATCTGCTTTCTGATTATGAATCTGGTGCCTCACACACCACACTTTCTGTTGGGCAAAAGCCTTATGAAAGAAGAGCTATTATGCCCCTTTCTGAAGGGTACGTGATGGGTAGATTGACATATCAAGCACAGAGTTGTTTCTTGCCTTATTTACCATTTATAAGGATATTTGTGCCATCAGCTGTACTATCAGCTTCAAATTTTCAGTATTTGTTTCCTTCATTTTGAATGAAGTAGTTAATTCCTGTAGTGCAGACAGGCCAGAAGAACATTAAATCTTCTATTCCAGAGATCACTGGTGATGATGCATCTTTTGTGAAGCCAGGAATTAATCACTTAGGTAGAAATTCAGTTCTCAATCAAGGAAAATGAGATGTAACTTTCCATTCATTGGAATATGGTAATTGTCACATTTTAAGCATGTGCTGAGATGCACAACTAGAAGTGCAAATTTTAAGGTTTTCTCTAGAAAATGAACATACTGAAATCTGAAAGCATTGATTATTTATCTGTAATCCTTGCTGGATGGCGGAACACTGTGTACTAGTTTGCATTCACAGAGTAAGACTGAGAATGAGGTGGTCACCTTTTGTTAAACTCTCAAATGTTTTTTAAACTGTTTTTTTATTCTCTCTATAAAATTCTCAAAATTTGAGCACTGGTTAAGTGTTCCTGTGGAATGATAGCTCAGAGTAAGAATCGAGTCCTGGTGCTGGGTGGATAGAAGAAAGATTTGGGATTCAAGTCATGATCTAACCCTTTTCACTTAGAGTTGCAATATGGTTTCATGACCTTGCATTGAAAGACTTGTTCCTACCCTAATGCTCAACCTTCCCTCCCTCTCCAGCTCTTGCAGGGGTAAGACCAGGTTTGGTTACAGCAGAATCTTACATTACTTTAAAGTCAACTGTGAGCCTTTAGTGACAAAACAATTGCTGCTACTCTTTGTAAGCACTAAGTTCCAATACTAAATAGTAGTTTTGCATTTCCATTTTTCCTTCAACATGGGGCTCGGCGTCATAGTATTTGAATACATGTTCTACAACAGTGCTACAGGTGTCATTTGTGGGATTTTTTTGTTTGTTTGTTTGTTGTGGTTTTTTTTTCTAGAGACATTCTGTGTAAAAGACTTTGTTGTTACTTGTTCTTTAAAAGACAGTTAGGAAGACTTGTCAGCAGTTTACTGTGGAGGTAAAGAGGAAGGAGAACGGCCTGTCAGCCCTTGAGTTTCGCTTGTCTGCACATGGTGGTAATGCACGGAATGGTGCAGACTTCAGAGTAGCCTGTAGTGTCTTAAGGGCACATCTCTGTAGGAGGAGCCAGTGCTTTGAGCCAGAGTGGTGTTAATCCGAGTGCACCCTTATGAATCTTCTTATGGAGCTTTCTTGTGGATCCATTTCTGTGCTGTGTCAATAGCTTACCACTCTCTCTCTGGATGAGGGAAGGAAGCTTTCATAATTGAAGGGCAAAAATCCCTAGTCTAAAGAGACCTTGTGTGTTTATGTTGAGACCAAAATATTGAACATCTGCTTTCACAGTTTTCCATTATGTTTTTGTTTAACTGTACACACTGACTTCAATCTAAGAGCAATTTTTGGCTTGTGGATTGCTCCCTATTACCAAGAAAGGCTAAAACATTTGTTCTAACAGCATGTCAGATTCAATTACAAGAGGCCTGTTTTTCTTGTTTAAGTGTTCTTTTCTGATTACAAAGCAGTATCGTTACCTCATTTTTTGTTATTTTAAAAGCAACCAGTATGTGACTTGCAGCTAAACAAAATACTTGTGCAATCCTATATGGATTCCTGGAAGCAGAGTAATTTGCAAGTTGTTCTGATTATTTGCTTTGTTGTGGAAGGATTCATAAGCAGTAGCATGGTTATCAAAGTCCTTAAATATAAGCAACCTTATCAAGTGTATCTTCATATGTGTGCCAGGAGTTTGAGCACTGATTCACAACTATTAGACTACTTTATCATCTGTAAAACTTCTTTCCTATGTCAAAAGGCTTGCTTTAACAACATACAAAGTTTAATCATAGCTTGTTTTTCCCCATTCTACGTTCAGTTGTTAACCAAGAAGCTGCTTTGTTTTTCTAAAGATATTTCGGAAGAGAAGTGTGGTGATGGGAATCTGCAGACTGTGGTGGTGGCTTCTATAGCAGACAGTGCAAGCAGTTACATTCTACATCCCCAGGCATCTCTCACCGTATCGAAGAAAACAACCACCAGGTAGGTCAGGGGTTAAAAGGATGAACAATCACTTTGATCCACTGTTAGCACTGCCTTTTTTTCTTGCAGTTTGTTTTTGCAATGGTTATCACAAAATTACCACGGAACAGAGGTTATGAACCCACAGTGTTAGTGAATGATATGTAGCTAACTGTGTTCCCAGGCAGCTTTTGTGTGTGCCAGAGCAATAGAGAAAGCAGTTAAAGTACCTGTATTCCAGAGATATATTCTGACCACAGCAATAGGTGGGCATTTAAAGTAACACAATGCCAATTACTGAAATTACTTTAAACAGATACTGTTACTGCCTGCCAGGAGTTGAAAGTGACCCAGTGAAGGAGCTGCAAGGAAAGTTATGGTTTGAGGGAGTAGAGTTTCTTGGATGAGTGTACTAAAACCTATACAAACCACGCTCCCGCAAGAACAGTTACTTGTAGAGATGAATTTTTTAGATGGAGGTTTCAATAGTTGTCATTAACTGTGAGAGCCTAATCTTTGTTCTCTGGATAACTTCTTCAGTGTGCTTTGATAAAATAGGTGAAAGTTGCTGCTAATGGTGTGTGTTGGTGAAACACTTAGGCAGATTTGTTAGCGAAGTTTCCAGAGTTAGTTAGTTAGTTAGGTATTCTTCACTTGATATCCACCCAAATCTCTCCCCATGCTAAATGTTGCCTACTGTATTAATTCCTGAATACTCTGAAATTCCTTTTTACTTTAAAAACCCCTCAAAACCTCAAACCAACCAAATAAAGCAACAGCAGCAATGAAAAATGACAACAAACAACAAAAACTCTCAAAGAAGACATTTGCCCTGTGGACTGCAAGCTGGCTTTGCATTGGTTTATGTTCTTTAGAAAGCAAGTAGTAGAAAAGATCAGAGTAATCTCACTAAAACAGAAATTGTATGTATTCAAGAAACATGTAAAACAAAGAGAAAAGTTTGTGGATAGATGTTGTGAACACAGTCTGTACATGTCAGAAAAATAATCTTGGAAATACATATCTTGGAGATATATTTGTATAGACAGGAGGTGATGAACTTGTTTTGGAGTAATAAACAGTGAGTAAGCATTGTTTCTGCCCCAGTATTTAGGGAATGGGGAAACTAGGTATGTACTTAAAATAGTTACTGGAACTGTTTTTCAGTAATTTAAAATATATTAAAATGTACAGCATGTAACAAGTGTTCAATATTGGTTTTAATCTTTAGCATTTTACCATTATTTTGCATAAGAAAATTATCAAGACAATCAGCTGGTCTATTTCACCATGTTTTGTCTATTGTTGTCAGGCAACAGTACTAAGAATACTGAATGTTTGGAGGACTTGACTGTAGAAAACAGTGGGGTTAAAGAAATACTTCCAAATTTACATTTTTAAATACTTTTACTCACTCTAAATTATTTTAACAATGAAATAGAATATGAAGAAAATTAACCACAGGTTTTTAAGGCATGTTGATAAAATATCCACAGTTTGATCATATGCTCTAGGGTTATACATAATACACTGATCTGATCTTACCTGAAGTTTAGACTAAACTGTTGCTTTTCTGAATGTCTGTATAGACTTCTATTATTTTTTTTTCAGGGTAGTGGAAGATCCTTTTCCCATCCCTCTTCAGCCGTTGCCACTCAATACGCCTGCATGGGCGCGCCGTCTGAGGAACTGTGAGGTGGGCCACAGAGAATTCTGACTTGATGTTTTGTCATCTAGCTCTAAGATAATGATCCTGTTCTGTGAAAGGAATAATTCATAGTTGTACAAGTGTTCAAGCTTCCTGGTATATAGCACTGGTACTGCTAGCACAGTTAAACACATAAAATGCTGTGAAATCCTATTCTACTTTGAGAATTTTAGAATAACTGACCATCACCAGCTCCTGAAGTAAAACAAGTGCTGCTGAAAACCTGATATCTTGTAGTGCTGGAAGGAGCCACTGTGTGCCATGTTAGTTTGCTCTTGAGCTACAGTGCAACCTTTGCTGACTTCTGCAACTGTTCGTGTGGTTTGTGTTATCACATAGCAGTCAAAATCCATGTGACTGGCCAGTGTCAAGTCTGAGACTTAATGCACCCTAATACCCTTAGTATTTTACTAAGGATTCCTGTTCTAGATACTCTTGCTGATTTATTTTTTTTTGTCCCAGCAGGTTAGGTTACATGTGCTTGTTTTCTCTTTTGTTAAAAAATGCTCTGTCTTTATTCTCTGTGATGGCTTTTGGCCTAAACAGAACTCTTCCTTTATTTGCATATTGTTAGATGTCTGCAGAACTGTCCTGATGACTTGGATGCTATCAGCAGCTAGAATGCATCATAAGTCACTTAACAGGAAGGGAGGGGAGATGGGAAGTTTCTTGAGAGATCGACTCAACCCCTTCCTCCTGCTACCAGACTCTTCCTGATAGAAGTTTATTTTACTTTCTCTTAATACTTTTTCAAAGGAAAGCTTCTACTCTCTAGCTGCCTAATCTCTTTAGGTATCCCTACCACTTCTTTTTTTTTCCTATTGTCTTGGCCACTGATAACTAGAAGTTGCAGTGTGAGGAACCTAGAAATTTAATTTCTTCTGTATCTGCTTAGAAACAATTTTTAAATTAAATATATTCATGTATTCCTTTTGTGTTATGCCATTTATTTAATACAAATGGTACCTTCCGCTCTTACGTCCACTTAAATGTTAAGAGGTCAGAAAATTAATAGCATGAATTCTTCCATGGTGGAGATACCATTTTTATAGAATCAGTCTCTTAATTCAGTTGGCCAGTTAGTTGATAAAGTTCACTGTGTTTTTAGCACTATGTGGTATATTCTTTCCTGTCTTAACATTGATGTGGCTTATCTGAATCATTTATTATTGGTATTGTATTATTGGAGGACTTATGATCTGCTTTGTCTGTCTATTACAAGAAATTTCACCTGCTGTGTTTTAAAATTCACAGCGGCATTTATATATATATATTTTATATATATATATGTATTATTGATAAAAGTGCTTATTTTTAAAGAAAAGGAAGTAGAAATAATGTCTGTTTGAATGTGTTCTGAGGACACAAACATCTCCCTCTGCTGCTCAGCGGAGCTGTTGCCTGTATGCATTAATCCTTCCTGATCCACCAGAGAGAGCTGGGATGTTTGTGCCTTTTTTTGGGCACACACTAGAGACATTGGGATTTTGAGGTGTCATTTATCTTTCAGGTGTCAAAATGTTTTGTTACTAGTAACAGAATTGAAGGGTCCTCCTGGAATTTGGAGATCCAGTTTGGAGAGATGCCAAAATACGTCAGCGCACAACTCCACTCTCTTAGTTCTCTGCTGGAACTGAAACAAACTTAAAACAGTGTTGAGGTCTCTGTGACTCTCAGAAGATGTCAGCAGGTGAAGCCACTGCACTCCAAAGGGCAGTGACTCCTTTGGCAGTTAGTACACAGTAAAAGCTGCAGTCATCCAAATTACCACCAAGCTCTGTGTTTGGTGTCGATTCCCTACTGCCTTGAAATGTTCAGCTTACACTTGCTGTGTCTGGACTGCAAAATGCCTCTGCGACCCTGCTGCCATTAGTTTCCTCAAGGAAAACTGCAGTCTTGGTGTGTGTACTTTAGGGTAAGCTTGTATGTACCTTTGCTGAGGCAAGGCCAGGGGAGAGACAAGGAATTGCTCCTTTTTTTGGCTTGAACCTTGGAGTTAAAGGGCTGGAGGGTATGGGATTACTTCAAGGTAATTACAGTGTTACAGAGTTAATTTACAAACAGTTACTTTCAATAACCTATTTAGTTTTCAGTGGTCTGATCAGAATGCGTTTCTTGCATGTATCAGCATACTGAAATAAAATGTTAATGAAAACATCAGTAATTAACTATACAAAATTATGTTAATTTATTTGTCTGAAGAAGATAGTCTCATTTGTCCATTTTTTCCTCTACTTGTGAAGCTTGCAGAAAGCAGGAATCTTACGTGCTTTATGGTTTTCTTCTTGTCCTCCTTCTCCTCTCCCACCAATTTAGGGAAAATGATCTAACTTGTGCAAAAGTAAAGTCAGAATAGGAGAGAGTGCCTTAACTTTTGCTACTTTTCTGGCACAACAGTTTTATCAGTCTTCTTATCTCTCTAGAATAAGGTCAATGACCTATTTATAGTGACAGGTATAAGATATGGGAAAAAAACCCAGCTGGGTTGTGCAGTATTTATTATGTGCAGTGGTGCTGTAATCCCTCTTCTGAAAGGCAGCATCCCAGGTTTCTGGAAAGAACGAACTTCTGGTACTTCTCAGGCTGCTTTGCTTCTGAATTTTTCAGATCAAGTTTTGGACAGAAGTGTTATTTATAACTTGTAGCTAAACAATTGCCAATGTCTCTTGCTCCCCACAGCTGTGTGAGTGCAGCCTGTGCAGACTTGGTTAGCTGCTGCAGCAGTGCCTGCAGAGCAGTGAGCTCTGAGGTGTGAGCAGCTCGTGTCTCAGTCACTCACACCCCGTGCACACACAACCCTCTGTGCCTGGCCTTGCACTAGCAGCAGCACTGTGCTGGCCCAGTTCATTCACAAGATCTTCATTGGTTCTTCGTTGACTTTAGGTCTCGCTAACCACAGACATTCTGTTTTTCTTAGGAGAGTATGAGGCTGGTTTTAAGCAGTTGTCACTAAGGTATCTGTGTGATAATCTTGGAGAGACACTGTTTTGCCTTTTGCTGTCAGTATTATTTAAACATCTGGCTGTTCTGTCACTGAAGGTGGCAAAATAAATCTATCAGACCTTAGTACTCATTCACCATGTGTTTGTCCCACAGATACACTGTAAGAGTGAGCTGGCAAACTACTCTGGTTGTTACAGCTGGTTGGCCAGCCTGGCCCTGAGCTGCACATGAACAGAAGCAAGCATGCCATTCTGGGTTTGGATGGAGAGTTCTTCTCTGTCTCAGTAATTTTGTTGCTTGCTGGCTGGCCGTGGTAGACCAGCACTGAGCCAACTGTGATGGCACTGAGTAGCTGGGTAACTACTGTGAGTCAAGTTAGATGCAGTTTTTGTGGAGTTGCCCAGACACTGGCAGAGTTCATTGAAGTCATCGTCAGTTTGCACATGGCAAATCTGGTATAGTATGTTGTGTAATGTTGAGAATTAAGAGTGCCTCGAAGGCTGGGAAGGATGCTGGGTGAGACATTCAGTTCAAAGTTAGTGCACTAGGTAGGTGAGACAGTTACTGGTGGTATGGGCAGGTGCCTTCTGCTCCAGCTCGGTGCACTGTGTGTTGCAGTAGATGCAGAGACAATTATTAATGATTCAGTGATTCTCTGTGGCAGTCAAGTGAAAAACTTCATCTTACACTAATTTGTCTAGTGACTGCAACTGAAGTGTCTGTTGGGGGTAAACCACAGGAGTGAAGTTGTCCTCTGGAAATGAGAGCTGGCAGTGACTGTAACCTTTTCAGGGGTTCTTTGTGTTCTTAAGGTCTTGGATGGCTGACAAACTCCTGACCTCAGTGGGGACTGCTCTTGTGTTAGATCCTGTAGTAAATCTCTTTATGAGGATACTACCGTGGGGACAAAAAACACGGAATGCAAAAATCTGGGCCTGTGTTCTCACCTGCCGGAGTCCCTGACTGCTTTTGTTTTCTTGTGTAATGTCCAGCAGTCAGGTGGGTGAATAATGCTATTATTTCCCGTCCTTTCCACGCAGAGAATTGGGGACTCGTACCGCGGCTATTGTGTGAGCGAGACAGAGTTAGAGAGCGTTCTCACGCTACACAAGCAGCAAACACAAAGCGTGTGGGGCACGCGCCAGTCTCCAAGCCCAGCCAAACCCGCCACACGGTTGATGTGGAAATCTCAGTATGTCCCATATGATGGGATCCCCTTTGTCAATGCAGGTAACTAACTTTTGTTTTAATAACTACTTTCAGAATTTCAACATCAGCTCCCAACTGGCCATAAAGAAGAATCTTTATGTTGTTCCTTAGTTTTGATAAGGTCAAGACACAAACACAAAAAAAGGAGCAGCTTGGACGCTGCTGTGAGAGTCTGAAGGAGCTTGTTTCCATTTTTATGGTTTTTTGTGATTATTTCCTTTTGTCCTTTAGCAATTAGCTAAGTACCATTTGACGGAGGTTCTTGTGATGAGGTCTTTAGGTGGAGGTCCCGTCTGCTCTATTAGGACATGAAACTTCTCGTAAGAATAAGAGCTTGTTCAATTATTCTTGCCTAACTACAAGATCTTTCGAAGAGTTTGTTCCACTGGAGTCAATAAACTATTTAAATTGCAACCTTTAAAGTAATAAATAAATTCAAAAAGCCAAACAAACAAGATAAACATCAACAGACCCCAGCAGAGAGACTTTTGGTGTTTGTTTTTTTTTTTGAAATGTACATGCAGACTTCACAGCTTGGTAATTACATATTTAGCTCATGCAGTGTACATGTGAAATTACTGAGAGTTTAATTTGGATATGAAATGAACGGGCTTTAATTGCTACATAGAGAAAATGAGTGACAGGAATGTAGGTTATGTTTGAGGTTTTTTCTTCTTTTTTTTTCCCTGAATGTTACTGAAAAAGGGAAATGTTAGCACCAGTTTTAAAGCTTCAGCCATAAACTGTGAGATAAAAGAAAACTAAGAATAAAATCAAAGCAACATACCCTTTTTTTTCCCCAGCATGCGTATGAGACATCTTTAGTTTCATCTAGATCATTTGGTATCTTATGGAAACAAGTTATGTTGCTGTTAAAATACTTCAAAAGTTTTTGGGTATATCACTTGTGGCATAGGCAGCTCCTTGCCTGCATACTGGAGTACACGAACTATAAATAAAAGATAACTAAACGTGATGTGGAAGAAATTTGGAAGATGTTCCTTTCTTGACCACTTTAATGATTTGCTTGTCAATCCCTTTTGTTAGAGGTCTGACTGGAAGAAGTCATTTAATTCGAGTTCAGAGCAAAACGGTGTTTATTTAAGCCTGTCTGGCTTTGTGTGGGTGTGCTGTGCTGAAACTGTGTTATTTAGCAGTTAAGATTTCTTAACTGCAAGGCTGAGCTTTTATGGAACAGCATGGTCTGAAGTGTTGATTTAAGCCAGGAGGCTGGAAATGGCTGCTGACCTTATCTTGTGTTTTGACCCCAGCTGGAAATTACCACAGAGCTGCTCACTTATTCCTCCAGTGGGATGGGGGAGAGAATCAGAAGGGTAAACATGAGAAAACTCATGGGTTGAGATAGGGACTATTTAAAAGGTAAAGGAAAATCCATACACATGCGCAAAGCAAAGTAAGGAATTCACTCACAACTTCCCAGGACACCATCATTTGTAATGGTTACTTGGGAAGACAAACACTCTAACTTTGAATGTCCCCCCCTTCCTCCTGCTTCCCTTGGCTCTATATGATGCCATGTGGTATGGAGTATGACTTTGGTCATTTTGGGTCAGCTGTCCCAGCTGTGTCCCCTCCCAGTTTCTTGTGTCCCTCAGCCTCCTCATTGGTGGGGTGGGATGAGAGGCAGAAAAGACCTTGACCCTGTGTGAGCCCTGCTCTGCAATAACTAAACATCCCTGTGTTATCAGCAGTTTCCACCACAAATCCAAAACACAGCCTCACAATGGCTACTGTGAAGAAAGTTAACTCTATCCCAACCAAAACCATCACACCTTTGATTTCAGCTGGGGATTTTCTCCGTTGTTTTGTGGGTTCTGCTTTTTATGTTTATTACCAGTATTGTGTTCTTTTGGTTATTTGCAAGACTTCTCTTCTAGAAAAGTATTGGTGCTCACCAGGGCAAAGTCCGATACTTTGCCTTCACATATGTTGCAGGAGTTCTGTGAGGTGTAATAAGTTTGAGAAATGGTTTAAAGTGCTCTGTGTTCTTACATGTTGAGAGAGAAGCATTTGCACTGTATTTGCTTGCTATACCTAAGGGTTCTGCCTTTTGAAGAGTCCAACGGCAAACAGAAGTAACTGCTTCAGAACTCTCATCTCTTCTGTGGTTAGTATTTCACTGTAATGAATTCAGTGATTGCTTGAACAGAGTGTATTACTTTCTGTTTCCAGGAAGCAGAGCCATTGTAATGGAGTGCCAGTATGGGCCAAGGAGGAAAGGATTTCAGCCCAAAAAAGCTGGTGAGCAGGAAAGCACCTCTGGCCAGCTGTACAAAGCCACTTGTCCAGCAAGGTGAGAACTATCTATAAAGCTGAAGGAGTGACTGAGCATCCACAGAAAGCATTCTTTCTGTGAGCCGTGACAGAGCACTGGTGGTGGTAGCTGATACTCACTGTAGCTCTTAGCTTTATCTCCTTGATAACTTGAGGTTGATACTTATTTAGAGGTAAGGAGGAAATGCTGTCCTGTTTGACTGAATAAGGCTGAAATTTGATAGGTTGCCTGGATGCAAAGTAGCAGTACATCACTAATGAAATACAAGTGGGATTCATTATCTACCTGAGCATTTATGAGTTATTGTGCTGTCCTTTAGTGACTATTTCTGCTCCTAAAACTTCGTCATCTTATTTGTTGTTTCTTCTTCAGGCTTTTAATTGCACTGATATCAGTCAGTCATCCATCCTAGTTTAGCACGTGTCCTGTGTGCTGAAGGAGTTACAATTCTTCCTGTTCACTGGGGATTTTCTCCTCCTTCAACACTAATGTTTTTTTTCCTCACCCTTGAGCATTCTCCTGGGTGCTTGTTCAGTTTTTACTGAGCTAATAGTGTGTTTGATGAATAGTTGCAGCTAGGTCTGTATGTGCTCAATTCTGCATAGCTGGGTGAACTGCAGCCTGCTCACAATTGGTGTTGTGCTTTTACTATACTGAGGGATGAAGGCTTTTGCTGAGGAGTAAAGTCACTCTGAGTGGCTTCCAGACCAGAACAGAAGTGTGTCTGTCTGCATCCATATCTATTAATGTGTCCTTAAGAATTTTACAGTTCTTTTAGAGACTCCTCACACCCTACATCACTCTACTTGAACTCTTTCCATATTAATGCCTGATATGAAGTAAGTGGGATTTTTGCCTTTCCCCTCCCAAGGCCAAAATATACTGATGGAGAATTTTTTTTATTCCTCCTTGGAAGGATCTATATTAAAAAGGTTCAAAAGTTTCCAGAATACAGGGTTCCTACTGACCCTAAAATTGACAAGAAAATCATAAGAATGGAGCAGGAGAAAGCATTCAACATGCTGAAGAAGAACTTGATAGATGCTGGTGGTGTCCTCAGGTGAAACTTCCACTTTTTTCTTTATGTTCACAAATGAAGCAGAAAAGAGCAGTATTTTACTTGGTCATCTTTTTTTTTTTCCACTTATTAATAGTAGAAAAATCCACAATGTCAGTAAGACTTCTGTGGCACTGAAGTATTAATTCAGTAAATGTGTTAAGCACTAAGCTATGGAACTTGAGCAGGTGTTTCCATGCAGGGAATTGATAGAAATAGTTGTAATTATTTGGGGTTTGACCTAGTTCATTTTGCACTGAAAGGTGTGAGAGGGCTCTGAGTTCTGAAAGATGTCTTCTTGCTCAGGGGCTGTAAAAACGTGTGTCACTCTGACTAGGTTGTTGGTAGTTGTCAGACTGTTCCCCCAAGACATTAATTTTTTTGCCTTTGTTTGAGAGCTGTGTGTATAAACTCTCTCCTTCTTGCTAGGTGGTATGTACAGTTACCTACACAGCAAGCCCACCAATATCATGAAATGGAAACTTCCTGCCTCCCTCCTTCACCCTCCCATTTTTCTGTGTCTCCTCCTGAAGAGGAGGAGGAAGTTGGTAGAGATGAGAACAGCACTCTGCCTTCTCGACTTCATCCTCAAGTGGCAGACAAGATCCGAGAACTGGTGTCTCAGGGAATAGAGCAGGTCTATGCAGTGAGGAAGCAGCTAAGGTACAGAACTGTCTGCAATGCTCTCAGTCTGTAGTGCTGTATCTACTTTTGCATTTGATTAATTGGTTTGCAGCTAAAGGGCAGTGCTGATGCATTACTGAATCTATTTCCCAGATGTCATGAGTCTGTTTCTCCCAGCCTTTGATATCTCTCCATATCATTGTAGATAGCCACTAGGAGCTAAAAGAGTAAAGAGTACTCTTTAAAGTTACTTTAAGAAATGGGGGTTTTAAATTCCAAACTCTGTAGCAGATGCATGAGGGACTGGCTCAGAAGACCATCTAGCTTGCTTTTGTCTTGTCATTGCAACAAGGGGAGGGAGAAGGTATCAGTGTCTCCTAACAGCAGGAGATAGCAGAATATATTTAAATATGGTAATAAATGTCCTTTAACATATGACAGAAAGTATGTGGAAAGAGAATTATTCACGCCTGATGAAGTGCCAGAAAGACATAACCTGTCCTTCTTCCCCACTGTGAATGACATCAAGAACCATATTCATGAAGTGCAAAAGTCCCTAAGGAATGGAGAGATGGTGTATAATTCAGAAAGTATCCCAGCAACGGTATGTTGGCCTTTGTGTATCTTTTTGATTTTTGGAATTAAATACTGGAAATCTTAATTTTTACCACTTAGCTGTATTTCATCCAAAATTCTCTGTGACTTTATATTTCCAGCAGCAATATTTTCAGTGGAATCTCTGGCTGAGCAAGATTGGCTTGAATGTGAATAAAACCTTCTGACCTTATTCGGTATTTATCTCATCAGCATTAGATTGCTGTTAGTTGATTGACAAATCACACAGTACTAGCACTTCTTGGTGACTGCATGAACTGGAAACCATTGGTGTAGAAAAATTGACATGTGGCATAAAATTTTATTCATGGCTTTGTCACTGTGTTTTGAAGAAGTTAGTACTACTTTTCGGTAGCTGAAAAAATGGGGATGAATTGTGTCTCAGGTGCAGTCTAAATTAGGACTTACAGAACATTTTGAATGTGTAAATAGTAATAAATGCACTTTATGGCAAGTGAAGTAAGCTTGGGGTTGAGTCTTCCAAATGCTTAGTAATTCTTAAATCTTGTTCCATAATTTTCTTCCATGTATTGAGTAATAAAGGGTACACAGTGATCCTAGTTTTCCCAGTTACGAGACTGACTGTTAAGAAATTGCTGATTTAAAATCAGCTTTGACAAACAGTACTGTTAAATCATGCTGTGTCATCAGTCTTTTCCCTCTCCCTACACTGTTGTAGCCCAGGTGCCTGAGTGTGCTTGTTAGTTAGCCAAATGGTTTGACTATTTTCTGTTTTAAAGTCATTAAGCTGTCATGAGCAGATAAAGCAGATTAACCTTCCTGATACAGTGCATGTTTAAAAATCTATTACAGTAGGGTTTGTTTTGTGAATCAAGAGCTCAAAAAATGCATAATTATAAGAAAATAAGAAAGTGTTGTTTTAGACACTTTTCCCATCAGTCCTGTATTGAGCCTGTGTTCCTGTAGATAAGATTGCACCCTTTCTGAGAACTGAGATCTTTTTCCTTTCAGCTGCAATGGACCACAGACAGTGGGAATGTCCTCACAGAAACAGTGACTGTTGCGTTTGCCTCACCACCTTCAGATGGTAGGACTGCGTGTATAACCTGTCTATCTCCAAATGTGTTTCATTAGCTATGTCACAGAAATTCACTTTCCTTCCAGGGAGGTTGCTGTCATGTCCTGTTGCTCAGGTGAACTTGAGGAGGGTTATTTTGCTATAACTATTTTGGTTTACTTTTTTAAAACTTTTTGACTGCATGTGTGAAAAAACCCGTGTGTAGTCATGATGTTGTTGGCAGAAGTTTTAAAATTACAAATTTGCCTTTTATTTAGCATCCTCAAGCAACCAAAGATTTTAATGGGATGGTTATCTGGAAAGAACATTTTACCTTGGATGAGGGTGCTAATAACACCTGTTTAGAGAGAATTAAGTTACTATTGAACAGATACGTCTGTCAGGGGACACAGTACCCCGGATCCAACTGGGTACTTGAGTTCCTAGATGGCTTGTGCTTCACATATGCTTAAATATCTTGCTGAAAGGGACTTCAATGCACATTGAAACTCCTGCTTCTCACAAAGTCATTGGCTTGATGAGTTCCAGTGCTAGGATCAGGCACTGAACAACAAACATTGTATTTCTGTTGTTGGAATTGAGAGCGATCTCTTCCATTTTTCCTTGATGCTTAGAATAGAAATAGAAGCACGGGTGCTAAGTGTCAGCAGGGCTAAGAGATGTGTTTCTTCAGTTCTTTGGGATGTAACTTCTTTATTAATGTGGCACCCAAGTATCATCTCTTTCCAGTGATTGCTGAGCCACCAAGTGTTAAACTTCTTCCCTGTCTGTTGCAAAACTAGAGCGTAGATATGGTAGATTTCTATATAAACTTACTTTTATGCATTCTTGGTCAATAGACTGGTTTTTTTGAAGTTGTTATGCTGTTTTTCCTTTGTTGAAAGTGGGTTGCTGCTACTATTACTTCAACTTCAAAACATGTACTAAGACAAAGTACAGGTGTTTGTAACTAGATCTACTTGCTACCCACATAGTTACAATTACACATAGGCTAAGATGTTCTGTTGGATTATGGTGGCTGGTAATAAATTTAAAATTAGATTATTCTGCCCTTCCCACCCTTGTTTCAAGGATATTTTGTCTAGTGTGACACCAAAAGAACTTTTCTTCATGTTTGTAGATGCTTTCCCCATCCTTTGTTTAACAAGTTTGATGGGAAACTCATCAGAGCTCTATCTGGGGCTTTTAGCAGGGATATGATTGAAGTGAGGTGGAAGAGCCTAATTGTTTGCACACGTTCAGATAATGCTGCAGACTTTGCAGATGTTTTTAATCTCAGTAGCAGAGCCAGCTGGTTTCCCCATTTAACTGAAACATGGTGATGGGTACATTTTGTTCTAGACAGCTGACAAAGAAGTCTACGGGGACCAAAGGGGCACTGCCACAGTTGTCATGTTCAGGATTTACTTGTGTCAACAGTTATCCTGTGGTTCTTGCCTGAAGAAGTCCTGATGTGTTTGTGTCCTTTTCCCCTTAGGTCAGGGAGTGACGTGGGCCAATTTCTTATTTGTTGTAGCAGGAAATATAAACCCCCAGAGGTTTGGCTCACTGCATGAGTTCTCCTAAATGACTTGGTGAACCTGATTTATGTGAAGCAGTTCCATACACCAGTGCATTTATGGTTTAAAACAAGGCCAAGGTTGGGCTCTGTTTTGTTTGAGATTTTTTAACTCTTATTTTGGCTGCTGCTGCAATGGAACTGAAGATTTGCAACTGCACTTTGAACTGAAAAGCATTATGGATGCTTGGTGTTTTTAGGGAAGAATTCCAGTGTTTACAACTGTGAGAGAACAAGAGGCTAATATTTAGACTCAGCTTGAATAGTGTCCCTCTTTTTTAAGGAAGTCTTGTTTTTTAGGAAAAAAGAAATTTGCACTGTGAACAGACTTTCTGTGCTTAAGCTTGCATGCCTATGTTATTACTGCCATGACTGTATTTTTATGGAGAGACACAGAATAGTTGTGCCTTCAACAGCTGTGATAGAGCTCAGCAGGGATGACTTTTGGTATGAACTGAGTGCTGGAGAGCATTCCAAAAGAGACCAATTCTTGCTTTCTTTGTTTTACACAGATAATTTTCTAAGACAAAGTAGCCTATCAAATGTGTAAACATCCATCCAGTGACATACTGAATTTTACAGGAAGCAAAAGAATGGGATTTGTTTAGTTTTCTGCACATGTGAACCAGCTCAGTGAATATAAGCAGAAACTCTAATTGCAGCATGTCTTGTCTCCCCTTATATGTGTGGGTATGTGTTTGTACACATTTCAACACATGTTTGTAATTGTGTTACAAAAAAGAAGCCTGACTGCCTAAAAATGAGCTCTCATTACTGTTTGTGAAGTGGTAGCAAGGGAAAACAACACTGACTTTTCAGACTTCTCTTTGTATACATATTTTTTTAAATTTCAACTTGTGGTAAATGGAGACAGCTTTACATTTAAGAAATCAGGCAATAACAGAACTTGTTTGTGCAGAACTCCCTATCTCCTTGTGATACAACTTTCTTTGTAGTGGGTAGAGGAGCAGTTGAACTATTACCTTTTTTTCCTAGGGGTGTTGCTGTAGAATACAACCTAGGGAGAGAACTACTATCTCTTCCTGCATGTGAACATTCACATACATATATGGGATCTCTGTATAATATTTAAAAGAGTCTAAATATTTGAAATACATGTGTTCAAGATTTATAGATTTGTATGTATCTTGCGGTCAGTTACGATAGTTAAGAGTCTGCAGATCAGGTATGTATGTTGAAAAATCTGCCTCCACTCAGACTGCTGGAAACTTTTTCTGTGATTTTCTGATAGTGTTTTGCAATTGACCATTCTCAATTTTTTTGCATTCACCAGACTAATCTGCATTCACAGGATAAGTTCTTCTTTTACCTCCTTAACAGTGAAACTGAGAAGAAGCTGAGAAATGTCTGCTTGTGTCTGCATAAATCTTAACCAAAATGTTCTGGGTGGCTCAGACAGGAAATGGAATGATCTCATGAGAAGTTTTCTTGCAGAAATTGCTATGAGCAATTTCTTCAGCTTTAGGAAATGAAGTCTATCATTCTTGCATTAAATAAGAATTTTGAGGATATGATGTAATCTGTAGGTTGAAGGACCTCCAGATGAATGGACTTTGGATGATATTGCATAGAAGTTATGCTGATTTCACAAAGATGGGGAAGGGAGTGGTGAGACACAAAATGTCCTGTGTAGGGTTTTTTTTTTGGAGACAGTCCTTTCTTTTGATACCTGTCTGTATTAAGCCCTTACTGAGGTATAGGTAGTGTCAAATTATTTGCTGCTTTGCTAGAAATGTTTCAGCTTTTATGCTATAACTACAAATTCAAAGCACAGTGTAGAGTGCAATTACTTTGCTCTCAGGAACAGATTTACTGGTGCCTCTGGTTTTTGCTCTGTACAGATACATCCAATCTTCCTGCAGTATTGTCTTTTTGTCATACCCAGTCTTCTTTCTTTAGCATCCAAGTCCTGCAAAGAGAATAGCATATATGTATGTATATATGTGTCTTCTGGATATCTGTATTGAAATTGAAGGGAGTTTGTTTGGTTCACAGGGCAGGCTTTTATTAAACAGAAGAGATTTGTCATAACTGTCTGCTTCCTCCCTTTGGCGCTGTAGGGAGCTCAGGAGGGGAGTCAGTCATCACCAAAGCAGAATCCAACCAGAGTGGGGAGTCCTTGATACCAGAAACAGCTCAGCTGTTGTCTTCACTCTCTTCACTTCAGCCCAAGATATTTGCACAACTTCAGGTACAGTCAAGACATTTACAGAACATCAAACATGGTGTGCTGGAAGTGCTGAAGGCGAGCTGAGAACAGCAAGTTCCCTCTCAGCTGATTCCAGACAGTAGCTAGGTAACACAGACTTCTAAGTAGCTGTCAGCTCTTGGTCTGGTTGCTCTTGCACGTCACATTTAGCACAGAGCTGTGGTGCAGGGGATCCTGCTACCATCTTTTGACACTTTGAAGCTAGGGTCTCTTGTGAAGGCAAAACCAAGAGGATAAAGGTAGTGGGTTTCTACCTCAAACCAAGTACCTATTCATTTTCCACATGGTCCAGTCATTTCATAATGAAAATGCCGCAAAACAGCGAGGAGATAAGACAGTCTTGTTTATTCCTTTTAAATTGTTCTCCAGCCTCTTAAGAAAATACCTTAAAATCCTGAAACTGCTCCTAGCTCAGAGCTGTAAACTTTCAGGTTGAAGGGCTGAAGAGGGAGGGATAAGAATGTCATGCTAGAAGAGCTTTTACTAAAGCTCATCCCTCTTCAAAGCTGGCTCTCTTATCCTTCTTCCTTAACTACTTTGAAAAGCTGCCTTCATATTTCCTGAACCCCAACGAAATGCATGATCTTTTCCCTAGAAATACAGTCTGTAGGAAGATTCTGTTCTACTTGCTGTTTCCCTCTCTTTCTGAGGGCAGCCTGGCTCCACCTCACACCATTTTATTTAAAGCAGTGTGCTTAAATTCCCATCTCTTGTGGGAATGGGCAGTACTGGGGAGTGATCTGAAACTGAATGTCAATCCAAAATTAGATCTTTATGGTCATAAGAAGTCTTCTAAATGCTACTGGATTCCATTGTCCTAATTGTTTTCAAGTACATTTTGAGCCTAAAGTTGCTAGGATTGAGTGTTCAAAAGAGATAATGAGTAAAAAGTCAGAGGCTGTCTAGTTCCAAAAAATGCAATACATGCTGTTAAATGCAAACTCCTTCTGCTGTAAATACTGGTATGTTGGTACTTCTGCCTTCTCTTTCACAGGGATTACAGCTGCAGTCAACGTTTACCTCAACAAACGGATCAACAGCCCTGATAGCTGTGAATAACCATTCCCCTCCCAGCCCTGCAAGTCTCCTGGATTCCCTAGGGAGTGCAATAACCAGCCATTCTCTAGCACTTAGTCAGGGGCACAGTCTGCAAGCAAGTGCTGGCCTAACACAGCATAGTGCTGCTGTGCCTGCTTTTGGGACTCTGCCTGCCTCTGATCAGAGTCTGGTTGCCATGGGCCAGTTGGTACCAGCTGGAGGAGTGGATGACTCCAGAAGCCTGGAAGGAGGAGTCCATCAGATTCTCTTAGGAGATGTACAGACTATTCCAGTACAGATTGTGGACAGCCATCCAGCACTTAGTAAGTTGCAGTTTTCTCAATAATACGTAAATATAGAAAATACAGTGGATTTTGTTCTGTGTGTCTTGAATAAAGGAGATAAATGTATTGATAGTGGGGAGCTCCAACACAGACTTCTTTCAGACGATTCTAATTAGTTTTTACTGTTAAAAAAAAGGAAAAAAAAGGACAAACCAAAATAAATGAACAAAAACCACAAAAAACACCCAAACTTATTTTTTGCTGTGAAAAGATGCTAGTCAGTTTCTTTGACCAAATACCAACTTGTATGTTAACCACAGTATTTTTGCCAGAAATCCTAATATTTAGCTATAGTTATGAACTTCAAAATTATTTTTTAAGGGAGAAATAAGAATAGAAAATAACAGATATTGAATCTAGTTAGAACTCTTAGGAAAGAAATACGGGGGGTTTGAAGACTTCCTTGTTTACACAATCCCAGCAGATTTCTGAAAACTTTCAATAATGTTTTAGTAGTATTCTGTAGTCATCAATATGTTTTAGAAGTGATCAGATAAATTTGTATGTAATGCTGGGAATTTCAAGCTTCTGTTTGAAAACAGTTTTTGAAAAATACACAATAAACACCATAAATAGCTTTACATGAAAACAGAAGGCTCCTTAAAACCATTGCTATCAAATATAAATACAGCCTTTGAGTTCTCAGCCATGGGACCTGATTGGGAATGGGTGCTTGCGTTCTCATAGATTGATTTTTAATTCTTGACAAAGAAGACCTATTAGATATGGAGCACATAGAAATCAGCACAACATGGTCTTTTACCTACCCTGAGTCTGAAACATTAGTGTGTGCAATTCTTTATTATTTCTATATTACCTTTTCATGTCATCTGCAACTTCTAAAAAAATGACTCTTGAGTAGTTCTGCAGGAACATGTAGGTAACGATGTTCTAGGTCATAGCTACACCTTGTTAATGACACAGCAATAATTATCTCGATAAGTACCAACGACTTTCGCAGGTCAGCGAAACTTTATTCCTTTTTATTTCTTCATGTATTCTTACATTTTCATTTTCAGAATATTACAGAATTTAGTATAAGTTAAGGGTAGATGAGGAAATACACTGAAATTTGTATGTGTTAAGGTAATAATGGATTATTTTGCTGTGACAGTATTGTCAAAGTTAAATTTAAGGCATTTTCTACTTGTACTTAAAAGTTTGTGTAAGTGGTTGCTTTCCATTTTATAATTGGATTTGACTTCTCTCCTGAGAATTTTTTTTTTCAGGGTAAAAGAATTTCAGAGAACCTATCAAATGTTTAACCTTTTGTTCAGTCTAGATGTTGATGCCTCTCAAAAATTTTTGTACGTGACAAATATTGTAAGTGAATTTTTAAAGAAATGCTATTTTACTCAAAAAGAAGTGGCCAATTGTGCCTGAAGTGTAAGTCATTCTCTAAATCAACGTACTTTAGAGCTAATTTTTTCAGCAACAGCACCTCCGTTTCTTCATTCCCCTTCAAAAAAAAAGCCCCTCATAACAAAAACAAAAATTAAGATGGCAGCTTTATTTTTCCGTGGGAAAGAGGAAAGACATTTTGTGTGAAAGTGATTTTATATCTCTAAACATTTTATTTTTTTTTATAAATTATTTTAAATATTGTTACTCAAGGCGAACCTTACTGCAGTAAGTTCATGTCAGCTTGTAATGTCTTAGAGCACAGTAGGTGACATAACTGGCTGACAAGCTAAAAAGCAGTAAACTTCATATATGCCTTACCTATTAGCTTGAGTTCCTGAAATATTTTTCTTTTAAAAGCACAGGTATTGGGGCGGAAGCACTGTCAATGGGATTTGAACTTCAATGTTTGATTTTTGTTTTGTTTTTAAGCTGAAGAAGATACAGAGGGTGTTGTTACCTGTGTGAGCCAAGTTAAACAAGAACCAAGAGAAAAAGCATTGTCTATGGAGACAGATAAGATCAGAGACTGCCACAGTTCCTCACCATAGTTCCTTGCCTTCACCTACGAAGCCTGGAAGGATTTTTCAAATTGGAGAACTCTAAATGTCTTGGAAGGAAAGGCAGGTGCTCTCAAAGTACTGCCATTCATTTTTAATTGTATTATGACATTCAGACTAAGCATATTTTAGAGTAGTTCTGACAGAAAGCTGTTTTGGTTTGACTGATGTGGCTCACTGCCAACTCCAGGTCATTCAGTTGCCTCATGGAACACCACCTCTCTCTTCTGTTTCAAGTTTTGAGTAATTTGGATTCTATCCAAATGGCCCATTTTGTTCATTGTTTCTGAAGGTCTTCCACAATTTAATTCCTTAGCTTTAGAATGTGGATCACAGTGCTGGGTTTGCATTTTCTCCTTGAGACCCTTGACTCTTATTGCACTACAGAGACCATAGAATCTGTCAGCTCCAAGATCACAGAATCCAACAGCAAAGTGGATCAGTATGGCAATGGTTTTGTGACAAAAGGAAGGTCCAGGATGCTAAACTTCAAAGTGATAAAGGACATGGATGCTTAAGAAAATGCAGCTTTGACCTGATCATAATGTTAATGGTGTGAAGATCAAGGAGAGGAGAAAGGTGAGGTTGCCAGGTGAACATAAGGTTGTATGATAAAGAAAAGTGTGTGAATTGTAACAGTGAATGTTTTTGACTTTGACATCTTTGAACTTAAGTTCTGGCTTTATAATGAGGTTCATTGATGCATGCAGCCTTCCTTTGCAGTTGGTCATAACAACTAAATGCAGGAGTCTTTCTCATGAAAAATGATTGATGCTGCCATTTCAGCTTATCTACCTCTTGCTTTGTGCACTTAAAGCTATCACCTCAGACAAATGTGATTTAACTTGCTGCTGTTTGTGATGTAGGGCTTATGGATACATTAACAATATGGATAACAAAGAGAAGCCCAAGAAAATGAAGTAATCAAAGCAATATATCCAAGTGTGCTGTCACCATAACATTCAGAAAACAAACTCATCTTTTTCAGAAGTGACATATTCTAAGACTAATGTGGTCCATGCAATTAAAATAATTACCAGGAATCTTTAGAAAATTGAATGTGATAAAAACTATCTTTTAGCAATATTTCAGTCAAAGCCATAATAACTGACAAGCACTTAGCTGTGTAATGTGTGACAGACATTTTTTTAAGAAAAAAAAATTGCACGTGCAAATAACTTGGAATCAATTTAAAGCTGTAAATGAAATGAAACTGATGCCGACACAGATACCAAGTTAAGCAATTGCATTGTTTGCTTCAGATGTGGAATTCCTAGAGCAACATTCAGAGTAGTTCGTATACAGCAATAGGAGCCTTTCTGTTATTAGTTCCTACTAAATGGATGAGAGCTTGATCATCAAATTAGGGTTTTCTTCCTGCATGCTGTAGAAGAATTCAGTGTGAGGACTTTTCTCTTTTTCAGACTTGAAAACAAACAAGCAAAGAACCCCAGGAAAATTACTAGTTCGTTTATGTAGGGAAGAAAGTGTTGTGAATATTATATGAACCAAAATATTAACATTTTTCAATTGTTACATTTAACTTACATTCAGGCATTCACAAACATCTTCTAAATAGTAGCCATTTAAAATTTTTTTTCATTTTCTTTTGAGTGTTTAAAGGTAAAACTTTCAGAAGTCTTACATTAAACTTGTGTTCCAAATGCCTTTATGTGCAACATCTGTTAGTTATGTTCTATATCTTAGTCTTAACATGTATTAACTTCTCTGAGGTTAAGTAACATTGTAAACACTGTTTAAAGCTAATGTTTCTGGGTTAGCTCTCATTAGAATTTTCCAACAGGATCATGCTCTTACTAAAATAAGAGCCAGTATTTTATCATGCAAGTGCGTAAAAAAATCTCCAGGTTTTTGGAGCCTCTCATATTTGGTATCTACACTGACTTGTTTTGTGGTATACTTTACTCGTTTCTGGGTAAAGTAAGTTTTGTGGTATACTTTTTTCATTTCTGGCTAGGAAAAATCCCCCAAGACTGACCTGTGGGTTTTTTTATTTGGTTGGGGGTTTTTGTTTTGTTTTATTTGTTTGTTCATTGGTTTTTTTGGCGGGCTTTTTTTGCTAATTGTGAAAATATCTCCCAGATGGATGTTCTCTGCTGCAGTCTTAGTTCTGGAGCACTCAGCCAGCAGTCCCCTTCTCTTTTCCAACTCAAAAACTGCATACCAGAATGGGTACTTCTTTCCATGCTGTTGTATTCAATAATCCATCACCATCAGTTTTTCTTAAAGTTTAAATGAGTGCATTCCAAACTACATTTTCTTTCCCTATATTGCTCTTTTTTTGAGAATTTTTCCTCATTGTTGAGAATGCTTCTTTTCAAAAGAATAAATTACAGCTAAAGATTACCAGCAAGAGGTTATTTCAGTTTTAGTTCTCTTCAAAGCAGACAATACATTTGTGATTGGAGTAAAAGCTTAGGGAAAGACAAGTTACATTTCCATCAGTTCTTGCTTAGTTCCCTCATTAACAGTTCTGTTTTTTAACACTGTTCTTTCCATAATGAGCTGCAGCCTCATCCTGTGCTGAACAGTATTTCTGATGGTATTTCTGGCTTTGACCTAGTGCGCACAGCTGGAGAAAACACTCTTTTAGTCCATCTTGAATTGCAGGCTCTGAAATGAATTTTGTATTCTATCCTGATTTGTATGGTACTCTGAAAACAATAGAAGAAAAAGTTGGAAGAATTTTAAAGAGGCAATAAAGAACTAGTTGTTTTTAAAAGCTGGGGATTAGACTTGCAGTTCTGTTTATTGAAAAATTTATTTTAAGTGATTCTTCAGCCAATACTCACATTTTTGTCCTCAGTTTTCTTCATTTTCACAGAGTTTCAGTTCTTTGTCTTCCAAATACATATTTAGCTTTATTGCTGTGTTGGTTTTTTTAAATTTAATGTAATCCTTCTTTTTTGAAGAGTATGTTTACATTTGTTTTGTGCATGTTGCTAAAGGAGGAACACGAACTCATCCCCCATGTCCAGTCTCTATATTCGATTTAATGCCTTTATTCACTAATATCCACCTAAATTTTACAGAGAAGACTGTTATGTATATGAAAAAAATCAGAAGTAAATGCTACCACTTTCAATGGTTAAAGTTGTTAAATAGAATACTCAAGGCTGATTTTTCAGCGTAAGCTATGTAGCTTGATGCAAAGTAGTTGGTTATTACTTTGTGTTGGAATTGTAGATGTTCTTCTGATGTTTATTTTGTTTCCTTTTGGTTGTTGTGTGCAAGCACTTATTTTGCAAACCTAGAATTCCTGGCCTTCAACAGTACTGTAAATGAACAACTGATTCTCCAGTTATCCTTGTAGTTGGTTGCTGTAAGAGTGATTGGTTGCTTTACAAGAGCTGTGCTTCTGTCTGTGCATGGAAGAATAACCTTTTGGTAAAATGTAGAGAAGGTGTAAAAAATGACACATCCATAGCTCTCCTTCAAGGCTGGAGGCCTCTTGGATGGAAACCAATACTGGTAATGAGTGCTTTTTGTGGTACAAAATTATTGCAGTTTCTACAAAATTTAGAGGCACAAATGTCTGTATATGTATGTGTATATATATTAATTTTTTTCTATAGTAACTTGATGTATAATATTCCTATTCAAATGTAAACTACTTGTTCTTTTAAAGTAATGGTCTATTTTGTGGTTATGGGGGCTCATGGGGAGAAATGCAAGAGCTCCTACAGGGCAGTGGATTTTCGGGATGATGGAGGACAAGTAGGATAACTCCAGGGAGACCAGATGGAAGAAATTCCTGAAAAGCAAGGGTCCTGCTGGGAGACCTGATGGGGACTGTGCTGAGGGGGGCTTTGGGGTTGAGAGCCCAAAGGCTTAGTGCAGTTCCTGAATCTATCCATCTGTGCAGTTCCTGAGTCTATCTCTATGCCAGCAGTGGATAGTGTGAGTTCATGGTAGGAATTTAAAGGTATGGAAGAAAAGGGAAGCCTGTCCTGCCCTTCAAAATAAAAAAGCTGCTTGAGGTTTGGTGAGTACTGGAGGCAGATAAATGACTCCCCTTAGTCTGAGGTGCCCATTCTTAGCTTCGAATATGAAGAAGAAACTCCTTTTGGAGCTTTAGCCCAGGGCCATAGTCTCTTTTTCTTTACCTGTTACCAAGGAAAACAAACCTTTTCTTCCCAACTGAATTAACATGCTGCTCTCTTCATCCCACTGACTGCAGCTCGGTATCTGCCCAAATGTCTCTTTCTTCACACTTATTAAGGCTTCCACAGAAATCCCCTGCCCTCAGGCCCTCCCATTCTCAGTGTTTCACTGTTGGACTGTTGAAGGAGCTGCTGAGTTCACTGCACAGGTAAACACTGGTGAGCTTTGCCCCGTCAGCTTTTCTCCCTCTTTACCCATTATCATAAGTACATCATAAGTACGTTCCTTTAAATTGCATTAAGTTTTTTTACTTGCTTGCTTAGGGGTTTATCATCATTACTGGGCTGAATATGAAGGAGCTCCATTTCACAGGCCATTTACATTCACAGCAATGGAAAAGATGTGATAAAACAAGGAGGAAAGGGTGGTTTCTGCCAGGTGTTAGGGCTGGCCTCTTTCATACCACTTGAATTCTTGATTCTGGCTGTGGATAGTAGCTGCCTGTTAAGTTGTTCGTCTGTTGGCAAATGTACAATTTTCTCCCTTAAGCCTATTCAAGCAGATACATTCTCAGATGTTTAGGTAGGAAGAATCTGTTCCATTAGGGACAGAAAGTGTGATATAGCTGAGGTTGGTGCTGGGAAAAGTTACTGCTCTTTATGGGTCTCTGATGAGAAAATTGTCTTTGATCTGCCCTGCCTTTCTGAGCAAAGCTTTCATAGGAATAGACTTCAGAGCCTATCCCATCAGTAACAATTATCTTCTCCCAGCAACAGTGCACCTCATTAATGAATGAAACAAGCCTTGTGTAAAACAGGTGGTGTTGATTTTTTAGGTCAGAAGCTATCCAGCTGGTCTATCCAACAACAGCAACTGAGGTATGATCTGGGGGGAGAAGGAGGGGAGAGCAAATAACAGGAGTGTATGTGCATGGTTTTTTTTTTTCCAATATAAGCTCTTACATCTTAGTATCCCATTCCATTTCTGATGCACATGACAAATGACCTGTTTATTTTCTGAAGGGATTTGATGTGTTTTCTGGAGAGTCTTCAAAGGACTGATCATAAATAGTACTGCTGTATCATACAAAGTACTAGTGCATGTTTGTCATCTAGGACTCCATCCTGTTCTTGTACAGAAGGGGTTTTAGAAGCATGGAAAGCTTTACGAGGACAAGTACCGAGTGTCCTTGTCCTAAGGACTCTTCCCTGGACAGGAAAATAGGAGCTGTGGGAGTAATTCTCATCAGTAGTCTGTTAGCCTCTGCTATAATAATAATAATATGCAACAAGCATATATATGATAGCCTCTTTATGCAAGTTGCCTTTGGATACTTAGTAGTTTTAAAATACACATGCATACAGATATATATGTATGTACCTCAAAATCAAATGGAGACAGGACTATAATTGTTTGCACATAGTTCTTTAATACAGTTTTAATTACACTTAGCTGTGGTTAAATGATGCAGATATTTTAGGGCACATGTAATCAGATCTTTTAATGTGGATAATGGGAATTCATGTTTTTACTACAACCATCCTTTTGCTCTCTGCAGCGGGGCTCAGTTGGTCATTTGGCATGTACTGGCTTCTGTTAATGACATTCTGCCTGTTTAAACAAGAGCATGCTGTTCTAAGCAAATTAAATTTCTCACTCTTCCTGATCTTTTTTCTAATAGGGATTGATAAGGCTCATCATGAAAATCTGTTTGTAGTATAGTGCTTTCATAAGAGTTGATTTCTGGGTCCTCACTAGGAAGGAACTAGAGAGCTAAAGCTTACATGCTATTGTATCTGCCATTTGGACATTTTTCTAATGTACTTGGATTTCTATAGCAGGGAAGTGTCAATACAGCATAAACTGCCACTAAAATACTGTTAAAATTTCAACTCTATCCCTTGGTCAAATGTTGACAGTTCAGTGGCTCCAGGAAAGATCATAGGAATGCTTCTGCTCTTCAGAGAAGAGTCTCTGTCTGTAGATACTATTTAAAATGTAATTGGGTGTGGCAATCAAATGGCAGTAGGAGAGCCAGAAACAGAGAGGTGTGTGTTGGCAGATCAGTGAGAGAAGGAGAAGTTCAGTCCTAGTGTCCTTGTGCCAGACTAACATTCTCTGTGCTAGTCCTGAAAGCACCCTTGAGAAACAGTGATTATCTTTGTGTGCTGACAGAGCTGTTCTTTCTGCTTGCCCACTCAAGAAGTTCTACAAGCCTGCAAGGGACATGGAGAGCATGAAAGTGTGTAAGATTTTATGAGAGGACCTGCAGGAATGAAACAGAGGAGATTAAAGTTTGATGACATGACTTCTATGTAATGTACTTTCTTTGGTGGGAGGAAGAGGATTTCCCAATAGAGAATAAAAGTAAATCTTCCTTTTCAGAATATTAGTATTATTGCTGACTCTCTCTGACCTGCTTGACAGGATGCCTAGTGTTTGAACAGATCTTAATGTTTTTATGAGTGTGTCCCAAAATGTTAACGAATACTAATTCATGCATTGCCATCTTTGCATGTCATTCTGAAACTGTAGGCCAGTGGCACCTCCTGATCTTTTTACTGTCTGTGGGCATTTTCTTGAAGTAAATGAAAGCTTGTTCTATAAAGAAACAGTAGAGAGCTTTTACCCAGAGTCCTTTCAGATATACACTTTTTACAAAGTAGGCTTTAACTTACTAGTGTTGTATATTTCTAACCCTTTAATAACCTAAAATAACCAGAACCTTTTTAATTTTTTCTTTCTTTTTATCCAGAACATGAAGCATTCCAAACTACCCCTCAAAACCACCATGCTCAGAGCCTGAAAGGTTTGGCACTTTTCTTCCTTTGTAGGTGATCTTCCAGCTGTGCTGTAAATCACTGTGTTCAGTGTCTTGCATATAACACCAGAATCCATAGTTAAGACCTATCCCATCATGTGAGGACACTTCTTCATTTGCATCACCTACCTGGTCACTTGACAGCATGTCAGTAACAATATCTGCAAACCATAGTTCGTTTACTAACATCTGTATCACATCAGTTCTAGATGTGGCGAATTTTCTTTGTGCATGGAATTTGCATTGGTTTAGTGAAACCAGTGGTGTCAAAAATGGTCAAGTCTCACGATCTGAGAGCCTTCTGTTGTGAATTTGATCTTAATCTGAGCTCTGTCTGAGCTAGGGACAAATTCTGAGGCTATGCTCCTGTGTTCTGCAGTCCTTGTTGAGCAGAAGGAAAACTTTCCAGCTTGCAAGAACAGCTGCATTTGTGTTTCTACCTGATGCAGAGCTGCTCATATTAATCTCTTGAAGGATGGCTCATGGAATTCTGCTTTCCAGCTTAAGGGAAGATGAAGTCTCTGTGTATGAAAACTTGATGGACAATGTACACAGAGAGCTGGGAGCACCTAGAACAGTCACCCTCAAGCATGCTTAATTTAGGAATAGGAGCTGGTAGAAGGAATAAGCAACTGAAGAATATCGTGGTAAAAGTAGGCGTTCTTGCTCTTTACATAGCACTGCCCTGACACAATACTTTTTCCTAAACATGTTTTTTGACAAACACTGGTCAGCAGTGAGAACAAAACAAATCTCAAATTCTCCCCACTGCCAACTTACAGTTTAACAGTGCTTCTGCAAATTGATCACAAGTTTGGCCTAAAAATCTATCCTAGATCTAAGTTCAGTTTTGCTTTGTCAGGTCACTGTTAAGTTACATAAATTTAACTTTTTTGCATAGCTATTTGTCTTAAAGCTAAAATTAAATGTGAGAGAGAACTGGAAATTATTTGTTCCTTCCACGACACTCTTCAGTTTTCTAAGTGTGCAGGTGTTTCCTCCTTGTCTTCCACTTTTATCTCTTAATTCACTATATATTGGCTGTTTTCTCAGGATCACTTACCTCTGAGAGTACTCCAGATAACTGTCAAGAGACCAGAGCAGAGAACAGAAGAGGAAGAGAAGTTTGCCAAAAGCTGCTTGCAGGAGTTAGAAAGCTTTCAAAGTTACAGCTCAAGATTGCAATTTCTTATGGCTGAAATGGCTCACTTTAGACGGTAAATATTTTTTTTTAATATAATAGTTTTTAATTGTTGATTTTGTTACTATTTATGCTCTGAGTTCACATCTAATAAAAGCTAGAATGGTAATTGTGTATGTTTGCTTTTATCTGCAGTGCACTAGTTATCTTCTGAATGCAAACTGGTCGGACAACTCCATATTTTTGGCTGTTGACAAAGCTGTTATCACATCTGAGGTGTTCTGTACGTGGAAGGAGATGGAAGAAGTGGGAACCTTCTTGACCTTACTTCTACTGAGAACAAATGATCTGTGGAAAGAGGGCTTTCCCAGTTTAAAATCAATACCCTCACAATAATTTGGTGGGTGTACAGGTTTTTCATGTTAGGTGCTAGTGTCTAACCTTGTACATAATACAGGCCATAAAATTACCTCTCACTGGCCTAGCTGTATTTTTTGTTGTTTCGTACAACTGTACTCGTGCTTATTGCTTTTTGGGAGTGGGGAAATTGTTTTAACATGTTCTCATTTTCCACTTTCCTGCCTTTCTCCTGTTGCCTCTTTCTCATATCCAGAGCAGCACAGAAACAAATTTCTCATTTTAAAAAACTTCTCTATCCTCTATCCTCAGTTTCCTATGTTTTGGAGTTTAATTTCCTCTCTGCTTTATTGTGCTGGAGTTTGATTTCTTACATGACTGAAATGTAAGATATAATGTTTTTCTTAAGGAATGGGAAATACTAGGGTGAGCTCCACTTCCCCCTTCACTCCAGAAGTCCTCAGAGGAAGCACCTGCCACAGGTTCTGCTCCTGCACCTGCATCTCCACACAGGCCAGCACAACTACAGAACTGTGCTGATGAGAGGAGTGTCTTGCACTTTGGGTACCGGCACATTATCAGTACAAAGTTGTTGTGAATCCAGATCAGTCTGTGGGTCTGCCCCATTGTGTCCCCACAAATGACTCTTTGGGCACAACTCGAAAGAGCACAGGAGACGGCCAGGAAGTTCTTAATGTCCAGCTTTTAGTTTGTGCTTCTGTATTGAGTTCAGGTGCCCTGGTGTGGGTGGCCTGGTGCAGGACACAGCTGGTTCCAGGTGGCTCTACAGCAGACCCACCCAGACACAGCTGAGCACATCGGTGACGCTGGGGGCACCTCTGTGGAGGTGTCTGTAAGAAAGGGCAGAATGCTGCATGGCAGAGAGGAGCAAGGAAGAAGGTGAAACAGTCCTCTGAGCACCAAGGTCAGAGAAGGAGAGGGAGGAATTGCTTCAGGTGCTGGAGCAGGTGTTTTCCCTGCAGACCACAGAGGATCACATGCCAGAGCAGGTGCAGATTTTCCTGAAGGAACTGCAGTCCATGGAGAGGAGCCATGCCAGAACAGGCTTCTGCTGAAGGGCTGTGGGCTGTGGAGAAGGACCCATGATGGAGCAATAGAAGGAAGCTGTTACAGACTGACTGCAACCCCCATATTCCACTTTGCCCTGTGCTGCCTTGGACAAGGGGAGACAGAGAAATTGGGAGTTCAAAGTGTGAAGTTGAGTCTGAAGAAAGAAGGCAACATGAAGGGAACGTGCTTTTTTAATTTGCATTTGTTTCTCAGTGATTTAATCTGTTTTAATTGGCAATAAATTAAATTAGTTTTCCTCATGTTGATTCAAATATTGAAATTTACATCTGGACACAAGTCATGGTGGAAAATCCTGATTTCTGTTTGATCACTGCAAGTCACTATTGCCTTTAATTTTTTAAGTAAGACAAAATATTGATCAAATTTTAATTTTTAAGAATTTGTTCTGTGTGTAGGAAGTAGTGTACCTTGTCTGAATCAGGAGTTGCATTTCTGCATGTATTCTGGTTAGGCCTTTCAAGTTCAGCTTACTCACCTCTTCACTGGAGAATTAACTCAGGAACATGTCTAATCCATTACATTTCAGCTGGAAAAGAATACTGGCCATGTTTTTACAGGTTTGAGCATGGGAGAATCATTCTGAGGCAAGGATGCTGTAGCAGTAGATTCTACTTTGTCTACTTTGGTGAAGCTGTTCTTACAGGTGTTAAGGGTGTGGCATCTTCCCAGTGTTATGTCTAGCAGTGCTTCAGAATGGGGCAAAGTTCGTGGTGAGTGGCATCTTTGGTAAAAGTGCTGTTAACTTTGGGAAAAGAAATAAGCAGAGTTTGGGAATGAGATTTATATTCTTGTGCTTTTCAGAGATTATTTTCCTGAATAAGAAGGGAACTTCCTTTAGAGGGTAAGTTTTATATGTGTGTTCTTACACCACCTTTGGAAAATACCTGGCACTGGACACTGAGGGTATCTAGAAAGGGTACTAGGTGACATGACACACTTACTGGTTTATACTGGGGGCTCTGTTTGGAATGCAAAATTGATGCATGGCTTCCTAACATTAGCTAAATTAATCCTTTTTTTTTCTTCCACTCTCTTCACATTTCACTATAAAGGGAAGAGTCTCTGTTAAAAGGAACATGGCGAATTGTAAGTTGTCCATAAAACTGTTTATGAACAGTTGGATGAAAAGGACTTCTTTGATAATGAATTAGATGAGCTTCAGAAAGAATTGCACTGTCATTGTAACTTCATCAAGTAATTTCTTCCAATGATATCACTCACTATTAATTGTTGTCTTACTGTTTATTTGCTGTATAATTTACTCATTAAGCTTTTCTGGCCATGTCAAGGCCATAGAAATAATACATATGGCAATTCTGTTTTCTCTTGAAGTTTTATAAAAGGGAAAGGAATTCTTCATTTTGCATTTAGCCACCAGCTGCTCTGGAAAAGTCCATGATTATCCATGTTCCATAGCTACCAAAAAATCTTGTGCTGAAGTACTCCATAAACTTGTGATTTTTTGTTGGATCAGGCAAAGTGAATCTGACACCTTTAAAAAAAAAAAGGCAGACCACACTGGAACCAAATTTAGCACCTTCAGGAGCTGTGACCTAGGGTTCATCGGTTGCAATTGTAAAAAGATTGATGTTTTCATAGTGAAATGTTTTTATTCATCTAGTTTAATCTATGAACAAAAGTGTCCCCATTCCTCTTATTTCAGACTTCTGAACTCCTGTGCAGAATGAGAGATCACTAGTGAGATTAGCTAATAGCTGCAAAAAATGGAAAAGTTTCGCTGTGGACAGGTGCTAACAAAATGTACCATAAAGTCAGCCAGCATAATTAACATTAGTAAGGTAAGATCTTCCAGAGATTAACCACAGGCTAATACTTTTGGTGGTACACTGATGTTTATTCTGATCTTGCGAACAAAAATAATGTTTATGAGCCATTGCAGAAAGAAGTGGGAAATAAAGCACTTTGTAAAATGCCAATCTGTGGTGGTTTTGGTTTCTGTTGGCTTTGTCAAGCTTTTACTTGGTGTCCATTCCTTTGTGTGTCCAGTGTAGGGTCTGTTTTATCTGATCTCTTATGTAGAGTAAGTTAAAATAAGTTATTAGTTAATACTTAGAGCATAAGACATAAGTACTTCATGGCAAGATATGGTATTTCATATATTTTCTAACAAATAGTAAAAGTTGAATGTTCTTGATAATTATCAGAAGACATTTGAGAGAGACTTCACACTTGGTATTCACTCTTTTTATCTGTGTTTCAGAATTCATGAATTACCATTTCTTTGAGAGTTGTCAGGAATTGTTACCAATGAAATGACTATTTTGAAATGGACTGTAGGTTCCTGAATGCAGCTAAAATGGTCTCAAGTAGGGAAACCAGGATTGTATTTAATTTTGAATGGCCAGAATTTCCAAAAAGAAGAGGCACTGGAGCCACCTCTGCTCTCAGAGAAACATGACTTTTTGGGCATAATGTTACAAAGATCAACAAGGTTTCCAGAGAAGTTTGACTGGCATCATAGCCAAGTATAGTATGGTGTGAGGCAGTGAGGCTTCCTGCTCTGAACTGAGATGCCTAGAATACTTTGTGTTCATTATTCAGTGTCTTGCTGCTGACATACCTGTGAGATGATAAAAAGAAAAGAGTCCATGATAAATGTTTCATTTAAACCCAGAAACAGAGGCAACAGCTGGCATATTTAAAATTTTTACACTGCTAAGTGTCTTGAGATATTTGAGGAGTAAAAAATTGTTGGTTTGTTTTTTTTCTCTCTCTATAGCATAGTCTGGTAACAAAAGATAATATGTTAAGCTTATTTGGAGAGTTTTCTAGGATCCAGGATCAGGTAGTGCTAATAATATTACAGATTGGTAATAGTGCCATTTGGGTGCTTTTCTCAGATTTCCAAATGCTGTCACTTAATTTCACCAGGGAATATTTGTCAGTACATTCCAGTGGCATGCTGTCTCCACTATGTTGAAGTAGTATTGTTTACTAACTTAGTCAGAAAAAATTTTCTTTCCCCTTACTTAGGCGATTTACAGAAAGGTTACTAGAGTTGGCTGTCTAGATAAAACCTAGTCGTCTGGAGATGGAATTATTTTAGGCTGCTGAGAAAGCAAAGCTGGCATAATATGGTGAGTACTGACGTTTTGAGGAATCGGGGGAACAATTTTTTGATGTTACCATTGTCGAAGCATAGCTTCACCAAGGCTGATACCTGAAGTAGAACTTCCTTTGCACAGGTCAGCCAGAGTTTACCATCTTTGCCCACAGAGTAAGAACTGAACTATAACTATGTTGTTGACTACTTGACCTGCACTGATTCCAATTCCTTCTTGCTGTTTTAGAATGAATGGTTGACTTTTGGCTACATGAGAAGTGCAATTTCACAAGCAGGTACTTTAGCTCTTTTCTAGGTGCCAATGAGCTGTGTGAGAAATTTCTAAAAGAGAAGCAGTGGAAAATACTGAAGAAAGAACTAGGAAAGTTTGTATCACAAAGAAAATGTGCACCCAAACTAACTCTTCCTTTTGTGAAGCCCATAGAACATGTTCTTAAATCCTGGAGCATGAGCCAAACTGGCATTCTGGACCTGAGCACATGCTATCACAAACCTCCAAAACCCTCTCAGCAGCACACGCAAATTTGTTCCTGTTCACCCCAAGCCAGAAAAGAAGTCTCTAGTTAGGCTACATACTTAGTTAAAGTTAATTTTTAGTGTCATTTTACCACATCCCAGTTTAAATGGGTTGCTTGAGAAAGCAGTCTAAAAACAATGATGCAGTCAAAAATTGAAGCTCCATTTTTTTAAAAGTAGAAGCTGAAAAAATGAATCTGTGTTCAAATCTGTAGTTCCTGTTTTCCATTAGAAGGGAGACAGGGGAAATAATATTTACCTGACTATTGCTACCTAGTGTAATAGGTAATAGTCTGATTAACTTGTGCCAGAAAGGAGTGCTCATATTGACTTAAACCACTGGGACAAAAAATACCATTCTTTGGAGATTTTAAATTTGTTTTATTTTTAAATTTTATACCTATATTTATGTGAACTGAGTTTTTAATATATTGTATGAGGAAAGCGGGCAATTTTTTGATTATGTGATGGTGGGTTCTCATTGCTAATGCACATCTTGACATTCTAATCCACATTTATAACATTATCACTTACACAGGGACAAGCAGTGTCAGACAGGAGTAGAGAATTAGCACAGAATGGGGCATCCAAAACTATTTCTGCTGGCTTTTATCAGATTTTTGTTTGAGTGGCAGTAGATAACTGACAGTAATAATTAAGAGCCCACTCTTTCCTTGGAAGGTCTTTGCCCTGCTGAAATTTTTTTGTCATCTACAGGATCAAGCAGAAGCGATAGGCTGAGGGTGCTGCTGTTTGGAAAACAATGGCTGCAGAGTTATTGAGTCTTGGTGACACAGCCACCATTCCTATATCCAGCAGATGAGAGAACAAGGAATGAAATAGAAGATGGATGTGAGCCCTGTTTTTCTTCTGGGTGTTACCATGTTAGATCAAAAGATTTCTAGGGGAATTAATGAGCAGCACTGCAAGAGAAAGCAGAGGTGGGAGGTTGGTGATGGCATCTGATTGAACTCCACTAAGTAATCCAGCTACTTCTGTAGCATTGGAAGTGAGAAGATACTTTCCCAGTCCTCCTTCAGGCCGTTTGGAAGGAATATGTTCTACCCCAGGCTATCTATTCCCTAGTTCTTGGCTTTGGGAGGGATGATGCCAGTTAGGCCAACAGGTTATGCGAAGAGATGGATGTTGGATAAGTGCACCCTGCTCAGACAACAAACATTAGTAGCTGTTCTTGTAAATGTTGCCAGTTCTTTCTGCAGCAGGTTGCTCTGTACACATCAAGAGATGGCAAATTTAGGAACTAACTCTACTTCTGGAAGCTGCAAAACCCCTGAGGTTTGTGTGGGGGTGTGTGTGTAGCCTCATGCAGTGCACACACACACATCCACATCCACATGTAACTATGTCATAATTTGTTAATAGTAACTGCTACAAACAACTCGGCAGAAAGCCGCTTTCAGTCATCCTATGAAAAGCTAATAGCTTGTTTTCATGTGACAGCTCAATAAGGCAAGAGCCTTAGAAACTGTTTATAGAATGTACACCAGGGTGACAAAGACAGTGATTAAAAAATTCATATTTCCTGAAGGGTAAGGTGGATTGCTTGCGTGTTAAAAGAATTTTAAACATTTAGCATGGCTGTTAGCATGTATTGCTGCTTCTGTGCTGAGCAGTCACTGAAGTCTACATTATAATTACATACTCAGAAATTTGATTTTTTTTAAACCTTTGATTAGAGAATACAGTCTCCAAGCTGTTTTCAAGCTGGCATTATAGGAGAATTAGAGGATTTATTCTAATTAGATATTGAAATTTGAGAAATGTAATAAAATCACTAGCAGCTGTAATCAATGACAGTCTTCAGTGAATTGTAAAGTCAAACTCTTGGGAAGGATCTGGATGGTTTGTGAATCATTAGTGACTCTGCTTTCTTTAGCTGACATCAAAAATTTGTTTTCAGCTTGTATTAGCCAGCATCCAGGCATTGCTTTGTTCTGCAAACAGGTGGAGAGAGAGGGATTGCAGGGGGGAGGCCCCTGCAGTCATAGACAGGAGGTCTGTGAGGTGGTGCATGTAAGACATCAGAAAAAGTAGCACTGACTGAAGGGAGAGGCCGTGCCAAAGTTCTAAATGTAGATGAGCACTAAGCAATTACCAACATTATTAGGTACCACTTCTGGAGCATCAGCACTGATAGACATGTGCTTATCTCAGCCTGGCCTGACCTGGTTTTCCACATCAGCTGATTTCCCTGCACTTCACCCTTTGTGTCTTTTCCCCCTGCCCTGGGCAGTAGGGAGGAGTGGCAGAGGGTGCAGTGTCTCTGCTCAGCACAATGCTGTTCTTTTCCTAAGAATAGCCACAACAGCTCTGTTTTGTGTGTGGGTCACTGGGACTGTCTGGCCACAACATGAATGCATAAAGTTAAAGCATCTCAGACTGAAGGGAGAAGGAGAGGTTCCTGCACTTTCAGAGCTACTTATTCTGCAGCTTGCAGCGTGGAATGAAGTCTGTGGTCCTCCCAGCAAGACTGGACCAGTTTGGATTTAACAGAGAGAGAGATTCTTCTTGCATTACCAGCCTCTTCAAAACTGAAGCCTTGTAGTGAATTTAATTAGGTGCTTGATCTTTCTGGAATATTGGTAGCACTGATGGACATGTGATGTATATCAAGGACAAGACTTGGATGTCAAAAGACAGGAGAGCAGACACCAGTGCAGAGTCATTGGGAATGTCACAAACAACTGAAATCTGCAATGCCTGCCCAGACTACCGAGTTGTGGCTTTCTTCTGAACATGGGAGAAGGAGCCCTCTTAACTACTGAGCACTCGTGTAAAGATTGGTGTTGCTTCTGTGTACTAGTTTGGCTTGCAGTTTTGGCCAGCAACTATGTGTAGCAGCAAATCCATTTGACCTTTCCTCTCTTGTCAGGAGTTTTGCCTCACTCTGACATTCTTTGCTCCCTGTGTGTTTTGAGAGAATTGCTGTGCCATAGAGAGAGGCTTCCTGGGCCCTGGGCACAACAGAAATACCGTAGTTAGTGGAGCAGAGATATACAGGCTTTAGCATGTTTGTGCTCGTCACCTCTAAAACCACTCCCAAATGCCACCAAAAAAGATGTTGGCTACATCTCTTCCTCTTTTCCTGGGTCTGGGAAAGGAAACTTGCCAACACAAGTTGGAAGATTTAAACCATAGCCCCATAGACGCCTTTCTCACTCACATAATTTACTCAAGGAACACTATTTAGGTACTCCTGGGGAAGGGGAGCTCTAACACCACTGAAACAATCCTGTTTTGCTCCCAAATGCTACAAAATGGAAGTAATGACTAGAGAATCTCTAAATGCCCAACCTGAATATTGTGGTCTGAGCTACTCTAAAGGATTAGTTAATCCACTTACTATCCAAGTTCATTCTCTTTTCTCTTTTTATTTCCTTTCTGGTAACAATGATTGTTTAAGCAATGAGCACATCTTCAAGGGCAGAATCATCATCTTGCCAGTTTATACTGCTCTCCTGTGAAAGCTGAGAACCAGAGTGGACTTGTACAATCTGTACCTGTATTTCATGGATTAGGATGTAAACTAAGATCCTGCCTTTTCCTGTCCTGTGAGTGTGTTTGCCAGATCATTCTTAGGGTGACAGTGTTTAGCAATGTGCACATAAATAACTTAAAGATTTTGGTTTGGTGTTTGTTTTTTGGGGTTTGTTCGTGGGGTTTTTTTGGGGGTTGGTTTTTGGTTTGGGTTTTTTTCTTTTTTGTCAAAAAAGAAGAAAAGAGTCAGACTTCCTTCATCTTACTGATATTTCCTTATATTTGGTCTCTGTTCCTTTATGATGACAAAGGTACCAACTGCATTAATCCTTTTGGATGCTAGAGGGAGCCCATGGCTTGAGCAGTCAGAATGAATCATGATACCTTGTACAATTCTTGAGGAAACACAGATGGAAAGTAAAGTCTATTGATGACTATAATGCACCTTTTTCCATCACTGGCAAAATTAGAAGGGCTGAATGTATCTGCTTAGGAAATTACACATGGCTTTCAGAGACACTCAGATAATGAAATGCTGTAGCTGCAATTTCTTCTATATCTGAGCACTTCTCTGTTGTGACTGGTTTTATCTTCCCAACTTCCTGTGAGGAAATAAGTTGTCTCTCCTATGCCTATGAATACATGGGAACTATAACACAGGGAGCACATGTGTGTGTGTATATGTATACACAAAGTAGTATTTCAAGCAAAATTTTCCAAAGCACCCAGGAGGAGACTTGAAAACACAAGGTAACATCGTGAAACATATTGACTGACTCTTATGCCATATCCTCGTTGTTCTGCACTAGGGATCTGTCACTGTAACAGTGCAGGCCACAGCACATTAGCAACCAGAATTTGGGGTCTTTGGAGGCTGAAATACAGCCACACTTGAACTGGCCTAGCTTAAACATATTAGTTAACTTTGCGGAATCAGAGCAAATTTTAATTTAAATTCCATTTATTTCTTCATTCAGAGTTCTTGACATGTGGACCTCTACTCCTAGTGTGCACCACCTCTATCCTGTTTAGTTATATTACAACAAATCCTTATTCCTTCAGAAGTAGCTCAGCTGTCACTGTAATGCTTGGTGAGGTTACTTTAAGTGTCACGGCAACAGCAAATGGACAATGGTACTGCTCCAGTGCCTGAGGCAAAGCAAGCTTACTTGCTGTGCAGAGCTTTGGCCCGCCGGGCTTGGCGTTCGTGCCGGGACAGCTCTGCCCGGGAGAGGGCAGTAATGCCCGGCCACGTGCTCCGGCAGAGAGCCCACGGCGGGGAAAATGTGATATATCGGAGAAGAAGGTCCATATAGACACGTAGATGTGAGATACGACACAAAATAATCACTCAAATGCAAGTCACAGTACTACACTGGAATATTGCTACCAGAAACATGCTGTCCTGCTGGACATAGATCCTGTTAAGGAAGCCAGACAAGGGGGCTCTTGCAAAGGGCTGAAGATGTGAAGGCATTACAGTGGCGTTGACTTCATAGATACCTATGTATAAGTACTACAGTTTTCCCAGCATTAGGTGTTGATGATTTGCAGCTCAGTCTGATTTGTGGAATAGAAGATACTTCAGCCCTCTTCAGGGTATACTTGGATACAGAGTGCCTGAGTTTTTCTCCTTGGTATCTTGTGACACAGTTCCATAAAGCTTGATTGTTTGGGCTTTACTCTTACAGGATGCAGTAAGTACTAAAACCAGCTGCTACTCTCTTATAGGTGACCCTGTAGAGACTCCTCTGCCCAAGACAAACTTACGTTCCTTTATCACCTAAGAGGTTCATCTCCATGAACACCAACACATATTTTTATTTACTTGGATTCCCTGTTAATTCTCTCAGCCTTTTTCCCTTATTTTTATTTGTGCCCTAGCTTTAGAAGTTAAAATGAAAAAGGTTGAGACTATTATAACACCTGTTGAGGTTGACCATATTCTTGGATGTACTTTGAACATGAGTACCATGATGGATAGATGGAGTAAAGAGGATTTTAGGTCTCAGGATAGTATTTATATAGCAGTTGTAGCTATGGGGAAGTTATACCTGTGGGCCACATTTATGGTCTTAATAGCTCTGGTCCTCATACAGAGAGAAAAAGAGTCCTGAGGCTACTCTAACTTCCATGTAACTGCAGATGCACCTGAAAGGCTAAAGCATCAAACAGAGTTCCCTGCTCTGCTACTTGCTAATGAAATTAGCATTAAGATGAAGACTCACTGTAGAGGAGTGCAGAGGCAGACACTGAAGGTCTGTCTGTAACTTCTTAGGAGAAAATAAAAGTAACTTTCTAGCAGCAACAATTATAAGTGGTCAGTTGTTATAGGCTTTTTTTTAAGGTAGAGTCAACAGATTATATTTGTGAAAGCTTTGGCATCTCAGACTTCTTCTGAATGGGATCTGGGTCAGGGCTCTCTATCCAAACCTTTCCAGGGGAATTGGGGGATGGAAGTTATTGCTGTATAACATCTGTTCACTCATCTCACTCCCACTTCAGTATTTCCTTCCCACAGCATTTGCATCCCAGCAAGGAGCTCACATAGGCTGTGTCCACACTGAATGCAAGAAGTGTCTTGTGAGACATCCCTGAACTGGCTGGAGGCTCCACACAGTTTTGCTGCTCTGCAGAGGGACTGGCCCAGGCTCTGGGTGCAGGATGGCTGCTCACAGGGCCCCACAGGTAGGTGAGTGAAGTGTTGCACAGCACTGAAGTGTCAGTGTTCCTCCCAGACCCAAAGCTGGCAGGATTGGTACTGGATAGGGGAATCTCTGCCTCCTGTGGTATAGATACTCCTCTCCTCTGCTGTATTAAAGACTGCACAGGGTGAGTTAGCAGTGTCCTGACACCAGAATAAGGTCAGTGCCTATGACTGGGAAGCTGGAGAAACCATGGACTGCACCAAAACAGGCCACAAAAGGCCAAGACACTGTGTGGGACCAGGACAAAGAGAGAGGTGGCCCTGGAGTAAGGGCAGGCAGGGAGAGTTCATAGGCAGGTAGAGCAGAGCAAAAGACCTGGCAGGAAATGAGAATACTGAACACTGAGCTGCATCCCTTAAGGCTTCCTATACCCCCATAAGATGGGGAGGCTAAACACAGTGGCAGGGATACAGAAACCCCTCCTGGTCAGGACAGGAGTTCATGAACGACTTGATGTCTCAGTCCCCATCAGTGTAGAGTCTAAGTGTTCTCAAATGTATCCCTGCAGCAGCATTCCCCTTTCTGGACCGGGAAATGGAGATGTGGAGACTAAAGCAGCTTGCTTAAACTCATACAGGAAGTCCATGGCATACCAGAGGAGTAACGGCAGAGAGTCACCACCCTAATCTGGCATTCCTGCCTGTAAACCTTTCCAAATGGGGCTGCATGGACAGGCAAAAATGTCACACAGTCGCTACTGTCCCCCCTGTTCTAGCGGGCCCTTGGTCTACCAGGCTGCTGAGTGAGCGCTTCTCTGTACCACTCCTGCTATCCAGGAGAATGGCCTGCAGGAATGAAAAGGAGGGGCAGGAAACACCAGTTGAGGGCATTAGAGGGACAGGTTTTTGCTAAGCTGGCAGAACAAGACCTGTTTAGTAGAGAAAGAAGAGCTCCAAGGATACAAAGACAAAGCAGGGAAGTTGCATTGAACTAAACCAGGATGCGCTTGCAGGGATTAATAGTTGCTTCCTGTCCCATATAATACGTCTTTCTCCTTGCAAACATATACAAAGGATTTTCTGGAAATGCATACTTTACTCCTCCTTACTGCAGTCCAGTTTCCCCTGGGTTTCAAGACACAGGTGCAATTGAATAAATGTCTCAAGTCTACATCAAATGAGATCAAACACAATTCGAGGCACAGTCCAAAACTACACAGCCAATGAAGGCCTTTTTATTGTTTAGTGGGATTCAGATCAGATCCCAGTCAGACAGATTATTTAAAGTGTAACAGGATAACAGCAGTAGAGTGAAGTAGAACAACCTGGACGAATCCACTTACACTCATTGTCTGTTAGCTTCAAATGCTAGTAGAATTAATAATAATAATAAAAATAAATAAATAAAGGGGGAAGGTGGTGAGAAAATAACTCCGTACTAAACTATAGGTGTTAAAGAGCAAGTCTAAATAGAACTGGCTTGATGAGATGTGATGTAGTCATTCCCTGCTCGCTGCAGGAACTAAACCTGAAGGAGAATAAGTTGGACAAAGACTTGCAGACAAGATAGTGGCTCTTAGACTGAAGCTTTGCTTCCAAGACCTTACTTGCTGAGTTTCCATCTCTTTTGTACCTGATGCCTCACCTTCAGCTGTCCTAGTCTGGCTGAAGTTCTAAGAAATAGATCCGCCAGTCTCTCATTGCCCATCCTGTCTGTCACTGGGCGATAGGATACTGTGAGCTCTCCTCCTTTTTCTAAAGGACCATCTCATTTCAGCCTGCCATCCACAAGCTGCTCACTTGAGCTTTCCTTCATGTGGGTCTCAAAACTCCCCTTTCTCATGACAAATCTCTGCCTTGACCATCCCCCTTTACATGCTGCAATTACTTTTTTTGTGGTATCCAAGCCATAAACCAACTTTTTTTTTCACCTTTCTATTCATTTCCCCTTGCTTTGGATATTAATGAGATTTCAGTTCTTCCTTCTGAGTCGCTGCTTTGTTTTTGTTCAAATATTGTCTTCATTTGCAACAAAGCTGGCAGTATTATCTGCTAGTGGCAAAGAAGGAGGACTTTTAAAGACACTTATAAAGCAAAACCCACACCAGAGGCCAGGCCCTGTGCTACTAGTAATCATTGCTTTATGCATGTTTAATGATTATTCTTTTAAGAAGAAAAAGAAAGGGTATAAACAGAAACTGATTAACACGAAGAATGAAATGCTGAAAACAGGATGGATTTTCTGTATCAGGAGTGTGATCCTGAAGTGTGATTCAAAAGAGGGAGAAGGAATACCAGTGATCTTGATACACTGCAATAAGACTCTGGAGAAAGAACTGTATCGACTTCCTAGCTCTGCCATGGCAAGAATGACCTCAGGTATTATTTAATTTCACTGAGGCTTAGCTCTCTGTGTGTAAAGGGTGATTGCTCTTTCTTTGACTTGCAAGATTGTTCTGAGATGTTTTGATCCTATAGAGATGGTATTCAGAGGAGCACCTCTGAGAAGTTTCTTTTGTTAGAAGAGATGCAGTTACTGGTAAAATGTTGAAAAGGCCAAAATCATGAAAATTTCAAAAGTACCAAGCCCTGAGGAAACAAGGGTAAAATCCTTTGTGGAGGCAGTTTCTTCAGACCAGAGGCATGTGGTGTAAGAAGTGAGGAGTCTGTCTCCACATATCTTTCTTGGTCTGCTTGTGATAAACCTTTAGCACTAGGTCATTTGCCTAAGTGGAGAGGACTGGGTGGGTGCCTATGCAGAGAATTTTGTCACTCCATACCTCAGCTGAATGAAATAATTTATCATAACAGAAGAGGCTCAGCAGTGAGGTTCCCAAGACTACTGCCCTGCACACGTACAGGCACAAAGGCACTGCTTTGTCTCTGCAGTCCATGGACTGGTTGTACAGTACAAGCATCTGTTTGAAGGTGAGATAGACTAGCACAGTGTCTGTGGCTTGGCTTCAGTAAAAAGACCTTCCCAAGTATTGGGGGAATAATTTCCTTTTATTGTTCTTGAAATTCCTCATTGGCTAAAAAGGAGCCTAGCAGTTCTCATCCTTGTGTCCACAACACCTTGGAAAAGGCTGTATCGTTCATTATTTGTATCTCTGTGTGTACCATTACAGTTCACTCTTTCAATGCAGTCTTTTGCAGAGACCTCCTGAGACCTCTTGCCCCATTTCACTGTTTTAGTGACCAGCATGCATCTGACCCGGTAATATTGCAAATTGCCTCAAAAATTGGCCCCTTACAGTTGGTGCTTGAAGATGGAGGCAGTTTAGGAGCCCTCGGAAGAATTTTAGCTGCATGCTAATAAAAGTAGCTCTGAAGAATGTCAGGATAGAGGTTCACGCTTGCTTTTGCCTCAGTCAATCTCTTCACCAGAGAACTGCCCACAGCCAGAAGGTAGGAGACATTGGCCCATGCTAAATCCCAGCCTGCCTTCTCCGGCAGTGTGAGAAGGGGAGGCTGCTCCAGTCCTGCCTTCCCAGCAGCATCTCCCAGTCATAGCTGCTGGATAATGGACAGCAGCCCCAGGTTTTGCTGCGAGAACTTAATCTGCACTGTCGTCCCTCATTACTGCCACTCAGTGCCGTCGTGTCCAGCCATGAAGGGTCACAAGATGACATGAGAGAGGTCGGGCAGGAGGGTGTACAAAAGGGTCTGGCAAGCATCGGGAAATATGGAAAGGCTAAAAAGAGAACAGCTACCCAAACGATGCTGCAGGCGGCTCGGTGGGGATGGGGCTGAATGCGGCTGGGTTCACACTAAGTTTTCCCGAAGGTCACTCTGCAATATGGTTAACTCCCAGCCCGGCTGTCATTGCCCATAAAGGCAGCTCTCCTCACAGCGCGGGGGTGGGGAAGGGAAGGAGGTTTGTTTAGAAGCATTAGTGCGCCCCTCCCCCGGCCCCATTAGTGGCCCTTATTAAACCAACACAGACAAAGAGCAAAGATGCCCTCGTTAATGGAGAGTCTTCGATAATTACTCTGCTCTGCCGCTTCTTTTGGGGCCTGAATAGCCTTTGAATAATGTTTCTCTTGCTGTGGTTGCAGACAATACCCTCGCAGACTGCTTTAAGCGGTGCCAATCCCATTAGCAGAAGAATAGCAGAGCTTTCTGGTTGTGTGGGTGTGTGTGCTCACGGGAGGACAGCGGGCTCGCAGTGGGAACAGACCAGGCTGCCCACTGCTTCGCTCGCCTCTCCTGCCTTCCAGGGCCCAAGGAAGCAAAGCAGGCAAGTGCTGGGCGAAACTCCATCTCGGAAACCATCTCCCTATTTAGGCAGCCCCCGTGCCAGGGGGCTTGTGAGAGCCGTGTTGCTACTCACTGCAGGAGCGCAGAGACGGGCATGTCTGCTCACCAGAAGGGAAGGGAAGAGCTGGGAGGCAGAAACCCCGCAGGACTGGAGTGCCTCCAGCCTTTCTTCATCTTCCCCAGGCACAGCTCTCCTCGCGCCCACACAAAATTCCAAATGGGACGGAGGCCAAATAATCCCCAAAATCAGGATCAGGCAGCGCTGCTGCTTTACTATACAGAGATGAGACACTCGTCCATCTGCATCCAGTTGATTACAGAGCATGAAAATGGTTATACCACCCAATTTTGGGAGGGTTAATTTTGTGCTGCACACCCCAAGCAGGAAGCTAATTAGTGTGTTCAGTGGGTAGCTATCAACCAAACTTGGAAGAGTTGGGATAATTCTACCTGAGCCTTTCTCTTTGATCTCCCCTTCTACATGATAAGTGAAAATGGTGTAGAGCCGGGCTGGCTGTGGTGTTTAATTTAATCATCTGATGATATTTATTTTCACAAACATGAACTCAAGCAACAATTATCAGAAAGGCTTCATCTTGTGCTGAACGTTCCAGTTAATGGCCTTTCTTTGAGGAAATAGCTTCTATGTAGGGAGTCAGTAATTAAAACGTGTGAAAAAAGGCCACTTTTTCAGAGGCAGTGGAAGACGGTGGGTCTAATGCTCAGCTGGTATGAGCTGTCAAAGTCGGTCAATGGCCACAATAAAGGGGCATTGCTCCTTCCACATTATGCCAGCAAAGGATATGCCCAGAGGGTTGTTGAGAGTTTCCCGGTTTGAGAAAGATGTTTGGATTCTTGTCAACAGGAGCCAAACTTAGGAATACATGGTGCAATGATCTGGTTTTTGAAAGATGATTCTGCAGTACTCATGGAAGATGTTCGGAGTGAAGGAGCACTGCAAACTGTCCCACAAGGAAAGCAGCTACGTTAAGTTTCTAGTATTACTAAAGAGAGCCATTTTTTCCCCTCTTTTAACACAGTGTTAACTCTCTAGACTTGCAGAACCATAATCTAAAAACTAAGGAAAAACTGACATTTGACACATTCCGAGCAGCAGGAAGATGAGTTCCTTTATGTCTTTGTCATGTGGACAAATAAGGTACAATTCTTTTACTCATGCAGGTAACCACCATATGGCTCCATGCACAGTTCAGTTTTGGGCCATGTGCTGATGGTTGGTGAGTAACAGGGACAAAGCTGAAAGTCTAGCTATGTGGAAGGTTCTGATAGATAGCCACCACTATGTCTTTAACCAGTATGTCTTACTGGAAACAGCTTGTGATTCCATCTTGGGGGACAGTGATATGCTTAAACAATGAAAATTGCAAATTTGGAGGTTGCATTCTGAAAGATATATATGGTAATAACAACAAAAAACATTTCAGAAGTTCCTATTTCTTCAGAACTGAGAGTGTTGTTCTGCAGCTTTGAAAGATCATGTTGATACTTGGGGTTTATTTTCTTTCTCTGTTGGCACACAGACTGCAGGAAGACAAGTCTCTACTAGAGAAATTGACTAGAGGAATCAGAAGCAAGGAAGAGATGGATTTTTTTGCAGCGCACACTGCCTGCCTGCTCTTCTCCCCCGACAGCTGTGTCCCCACAGGTAATGGACCAGCACGCCCTGTGCTGATTTGGTTGGGCCTGGAAGGGAAACTTTTAGTTTGTAACTGGAAGAGAGGCAAAGTTCTGAAACAGTGTCAGAGACAGGAGTCCTAGAGAGTCTCTTTCCTCCTGAGGAGCCCAGGAGATAAATGTCTAAGTACCATTTGAGAAAAGGCTGTCTGGTGATAAATAACATGCAGGTAATGATACTGCCCCGTCCTTTGTGGGATCTCGGTGCGTACAACTGAATTGAATAAAAAGATCAATCCTTGACTGTTACCCAGTGAAGAAGCCATTAATCTTTGGGAGCAGGACTTGGAATGTATGGTGGTCTAGTAATATGTTATTTGTGAAGGCCAAGATCAATTAATTCTCAGCCAGATTAACTGGTATTTTTTGTGCCGAAGGCTGTAATTTATCCTTGCTGTCATTGAAGTGAGATAACCTATACAAATACAACTTCATTAATTGTACCAGTTGCATTTTGCAGTATACACTAAATGGCTGATGTGCGAGGAGATGAAAACCTCCTGGTGGAAGCCGACCTAACACTTGCCTTTTGCTGTGGATTGTGAATCCTCTTTATGGATTCAGTTCAGCACCACATCTTCATGTGGTTCCACTTCAGCACTAACCTGATCTCTGCTGCTCAGCACAGCACCACCGACTCCCCTGGGGCACAGCCAGCGAGACACCACCGCGCCCGTGAGTTTAGACACGTGCATGGTGCTACTCAGAGGCGGTCTGCGAGCAGGGGACGTCAGAATTCAGGTGCATCCCTAATCCGGACGTGGCTATTTCTTGCCTTGAGGTTACTATTACAGGACTAGTATTGCCGGGTGGGTTGCCATGCTACCTAAAATAAGCCATTTGTAATTGTCTTGTAATTCTTTGTTTTCCTTGGGTCACAGGTTCTGCTAGAGATCCTTTTGCTGCCCTGTGGCGATATGGATTCATGCACCACGCTGCTCCCTGCAGCCTTCACGCCTTGGTAAGCGAGCTTGCACTTGGGACTGTTAAAATCCGGTTAGGATTTTGCGTTTCCCATCTCTCCTGAAGTCAAGTGCCAGCCCCCTGAGAAACTGCTTTAAATCTGGAAAGGTGCAACTTTATCCTTGATGTTTATACAGGAAAACCTGTGGTTTTTCTATTGCTGTGTTTTTAAGGGAAGTGANAGGAGGGGCGCGCTCGGCGCCGGGCCGGGCCAGCGCGGGCCCCTCCCGGAGCGCGGGCGCGGCGCGGCCCGGGCGGCAGGTAAAGAAATCCTCCCTTCGGTCCGCGGGCGGGGCGGGGCCGGAGGGGGCTGCGAGGCTCCCCAGCCCCTTCGGGGCGGGGGGGGC